>JABWTJ010000060.1:3606177-3916038 GCA_016801875.1 Solanum sitiens
GATAGATGTTCTTGTGATGATGACTTCCAGATTTTGGGGATAATGGGTTATAAATTTTAGAAGTTATTTAATTGTTTTCGTTAATGAGTTTTAAGTCTTCCGCTTTGTATTTTGTTCAATATGTTGGGGTTTTAGATTGGTTGGTTCGCTCACATAGTAGGATAAGTGTGGGTGCCACTCGCGGCTCGATTTTGGGTCGTGACAATAATAAACTAAGAAAACCAAAAGAATGGATCAAAGGAAGCGAGAAAATAAATCAAGAAATGGAAAATATAAATAAAAACAAAATAAATCAACTTGAAATTATTATATTTACAATAGATAAAATTAAACTAATAAAAGAACAATTAGAACTTTTATATAGTGAAAACCCATTAAAAGGCTGGGAAAAACATAAGACAAAAATAAAAATAGAATTAATAGACGAAAATAGTCTAATAACACAAAAACCATTAAAATATAATTTTGACGATTTAAATGAATTTAAAATGCATATAGAGGAATTATTAAAACATAATTATATACAAGAGACTAATAGTAAACATACAAGTCCAGCATTTATAGTAAATAATCATAATGAACAAAAAAGAGGTAAAAGTAGGATGGTAATAGACTATCGTAATCTAAATGCCAAAACTAAAACCTACAATTATCCGATACCAAATAAGATATTAAAAATAAGACAAATACAAGGATATAACTATTTTAGTAAATTTGATTGTAAATCAGGTTTTTATCATTTAAAACTGGAAGATAAATCAAAACAATTAACTGCATTTACAGTACCACAAGGATTCTATGAGTGGAATGTCTTACCATTTGGATATAAAAATGCACCAGGTAGATATCAACACTTTATGGATAGTTATTTTAATCAATTAGAAAATTGTATTGTATATATAGACGATATATTATTATATTCTAGAACACAAAAAGAACATATTAAGTTGTTAGAAAAATTTATTCATATAATTAACCAATCAGGTATAAGTTTGAGTAAAAGAAAAGCAGAAATCATGAAACCCCAAATAGAATTTTTAGGAATACAAATAGATAAGAATGGTATAAAAATGCAAACGCATATAGTACAGAAAATAATCAATTTAGATGAAAGTATAGATACGAAAAAGAAATTACAATCCTTTTTAGGACTAGTAAATCAAGTACGAGAATACATACCAAAATTAGCAGAATATCTAAAACCATTATATAAAAAACTCAAAAAAGACATTGAATATAATTTTGATAATAAAGATAAGGAAAATATAAGAAATATTAAGAAATTATGTAAACAGTTACCAAAGCTTTATTTTCCTGATGAAAATAAAAAATTTATTTACATAGTAGAAACAGACTCAAGTGATCATAGTTATGGCGGAATATTAAAATATAAATACGAAAATGAAAATATAGAACATCATTGTAGATATTATTCAGGGTCTTACACAGAACCGCAAAACAAATGGGAAATTAATCGAAAAGAGTTATTAGCATTATATAAATGTTTATTAGCATTCGAACCATATATTGTTTACAATAAATTTATTATAAGAACAGATAATACCCAGGTAAAATGGTGGATAACGAAAAAGATAGATGACTCAGTCACTACAAAAGAAATAAGACGGCTAGTATTGAATATATTGAATTTTTCATTTACAATTGAGATTATTACAACTGACAAAAATACAATTGCAGATCATCTCTCAAGAGAAAGATACGATGAAAGAACTATTATCCATGATGACAAATCTTTGTCAAAAAATGGAAAAGATAGAAGCAGAAGTGCAAGAACTTAAAACAGCTAAAAGTCAGCAGCATGACTATAAAGATGCGGAGCTACGTCGTAAGGCAGACGGAAAAATGCCAGAGCTAAAAGGTGACGATGAGAAACACCTAAAAACTCAATATACTAAAAATGTATTAGTTGCAGGTATTGCAGGTACAAGTACAGGAGTTACGGAAAAAGCTATGCCAAGAAACACAAATTTAAATAGCCTATTTACTAAATCATTTATTCCCAAATTCCAACAAAGTACCCCAACACCTCAAACCTCTACATACGCAGCTAGTATTCAAAGTGATAAGAAGAGATATAATTATATTGCCCAATCATATATTGACAACATATATAAAATCCAAGCATTTTTAAACCTAAACCCCAGATCCACACAAACGAAAAATACCAATGAAAACTATATAACCCAAAAATTACAAGGATACAACAAACTTATAGCACAACCCAAAACCAGTGCAAATTTAGTAAAGACATGTTATAGTTATGGACTTTTGAGTACCGTATATACCTTCGACGGAGACGAAATTATTGGGATACCAGAATTACACAGAGCATTTATTACATATAAAAGAATTACAAAAGGAAATTTATTTTTCATAAAATTCTATACAGCACCAGCAGAGATATACTATGAAGAAATAAAATCTCCAATTCAAGTTATAAAAATAGGATTGACAAAAGATATGATCATACCAGAGGAGATTGAAAAACAAGAAGAAATACAAAAAAATGATATACCTAGTTTTTATGCTAACAAAAGAATAATTGGCATATCAACTATCATCCAAGAGTTAGCAAATAATTATTTAAATGGAAATGCAATATGGAGTTACTATGCTAGAGATCAAGTAATGATATACGCAAATTCAAAGGAGCTACGAAAGACAGATATGGATGAAGTGCAGAAATGGATTTTGTCCTTATTAAAACCTGAAGAACAACCTACTACGAGAGCATTGAAAAAACAATTTATTTCAGAAGAATTATTAACGAGATATTGTAAATTAATTGGTCACAAATACCCAGATCATCATTGTTCTAAGTGCAATGGAGAAGAAAACATAATTCCAGATGTAAGTTTGGAATAAAGTTGAAGCAAAGAACAAAGAAGATAGAGACAAGAGCTAAAGTCGTAAAGATAATAGTGTATTTTCTTTTTGTTTGTTTTCATACAATAATTTTAAATGGGCTAATTCTTTTTCTAATTCTTCTATTTTGTTATTTTTTGTTTATTTTCTTTATTGTAAAGTCTGTCGGCCATATTGTAAAGGCCATTTGTCGTTTTGTATAAAAGAGTGTCGGCCATATAATAAAAGTAAAGGCCACTATGTAAAGTAAAGTAAAGTTGTTTGTCGTTTTGCGTCGGCCGAATGTTATAAGGCCAAGTGTAAAGTCAAGTGTCGGCCACAGTTTTTATTAACGAGATATTGTAAATTAATTGGTCACAAATACCCAGATCATCATTGTTCTAAGTGCAATGGAGAAGAAAACATAATTCCAGATGTAAGTTTGGAATAAAGGTGAAGCAAAGAACAAAGAAGATAGAGACAAGAGCTAAAGTCGTAAAGATAATAGTGTATTTTCTTTATTGTAAAGTCTGTCGGCCATATTGTAAAGGCCATTTGTCGTTTTGTATAAAAGAGTGTCGGCCATATAATAAAAGTAAAGGCCACTATGTAAAGTAAAGTAAAGTTGTTTGTCGTTTTGCGTCGGCCGAATGTTATAAGGCCAAGTGTAAAGTCAAGTGTCGGCCACAGTTTTTGGCCATGTGTAGTTTGTATTATAAATAGAGGGTTTTCCCTCAGTAATAATCATCAGCTTCTCTCCATCCTCTCTCTAACAAAGAATTCCGCCGCTTCCATTTCTAAATCGAATAAATTTTTCTTTTGTATTAGTATAGATTTACTACATACTCCTGCAAATATATTTTCTATTAATCTTTCTTTTGTAAATTCATATATATTTCTTAATTCATTTAATTTTTCTATCAGTTGTTGTTTATATATTCTTTTATCCATGTTTAATTTTAAGAAAATATTTGTTCATAAATGTATGTTTAAGATGAGGGAACTAAAGCCACAACTCAAAAGGTTGCATACTATAGAATTTCAGAATATAAACCAACAAACTGATAGTGCCAGGACAGAATTGAAGGTAGTTCAAGAACACTTGAGTATGCAGTGTAGTAATGGGCTAATAATTGAAGAAAAGGCCCTCTTATTGAATTTGGAGAAGTGGTTTTTGATAGAGGAGAGCATCATGTATCAAAAGTCATATGGGTTATGGGAGGTGGATTAAGCTTGGAGATTCCAACACAAAGCTTTTTCTCTGCAGTGATGACGCTAAGATCTCAGAGGAAACAAATATCTGAAATTATGTCTTCATCAGGAACAAAGCATACCACTCTTGAGGACGCACAAACAGGAATTGTTAATTTTACAAGAGTAATATGGGTTCTGCAACTCTTAGCTACAAGCAGTAGACAAATCAATTATGAGAAGGGGACCTACACTTACTCTAAAAAAAAAAAAACTACTCTATGTGCTAAAGTTACCGACCAAGAGATTATAGATAGTGTCGGTTGCATTGATAAAGTAGGGCCAGTAATCCACAATGATGTTTTGTTAGCTTCTAAAGAGTTCTTTCACACTGCAAAGTTATACAGAGCAATCAACTGCACTGCTACGACATTAACTTCCCTCATTGTTAATCTCCAATATTATAACCATGTGTTTTATGTTTGGGATAAACATGATGGATGAAGATTAAGAGAATCCTCAACAAAAATTAAGAAAGATAATCAGTAATGTTTGGCATTACTTACATATGTTCTCTTAGACTTCAGATCAACAAACTCATCGTTTCCTTTGGTATGTGTCTTCTTCAAAAGTTCATGAGGATAAGTGGTCGTCCAAGAACATTCGCCTAAAATTGAAATCACATCATTAAAGTTATTACATAAGGAATAACTTTTAAATAACTATAACTTGACAAAAATAAAAATAATTGTACCAGTTGTCTTGCATGCTCTCGGTGAGTCCGGGAGCCTCCAGTATGGCGCGAGGGACCAGATCCTTCACCAGATTTCTCACTTAGTCGATTTTTGGAACATTGTGCAGATTTAGCCTTAAAATGCTCAGTATCATAGTGAGGTTTCCAGCTCTCCCAAATAGATTTTGGAATATTATTTCGTTTCTCCTCATAGGATCTTGCTTCACATAACATACCCTTGTATTGTATTGAACATTTTTGCATAAAATGATCCTTTATGGAACCTTCAATTGTAATATTCCAATGGAATCGCTTATGTTTAAGAATATAGAGAAAAATACCACATAAATTGATATAATAGAAATTTTAAATGAATATAATACATTAATAAAATGATAAAAAAATGAAATTTATGGGTATAATGAGTACATGAATATTATATTAGAAGGAGACACAATCAGGTATCGAAAGTTATACCAAAAAAAGTATCATGGGTGTTGAAAAAAGCTTGAAAAGGAAGGAAGTATATCGAAGAAGCTCGAATGAACATGGTTGAACTAGGAAGTAAGGCAAAGTTCTCTGTTAGGAAATTATATATGAAGCTAAGAGGAAATTATCAAAAAGTCTCATGCAGGAGGTTAAGTTGCAATATCAGTGGTCCACCTATGTGGACCTTCATTTTGTACTTGGCTATATTGGGATGATTACACACCATAAATAGATTTCTTGGATAGGGCATTGTTGATCATATGAGTTGTCCAATGTGTGGAGATGCATATGAAACTATAGAGCACTTGTTTTTTCAATATAGTCCTCCCACAACGTATGGACTAAGTTTCTACAGCGGCAGGGAATAACAAGAGCTCCTATGGGAAGGAGGGATGAAGTAGAATGGGTGAGTAACTTAATGAAAGGAAAGATTCCCATTGCAGATATATATAGAACTGTTTTGGGTGGTAGACTCTTTTTTTTTAGTAAGTGTTAGTGTTCCAATAACCAATAAAAGGGCTAGTTCATTAGTTCATAATTTCTAACTAACTCGAATATTTTTTATTTTTTTACTCAATTTCAGAAAAAATAAAAGAATAAATAAAAAGAGGGGCGAAGTGCTACAAAAAGAACTCTTCTCGATTTTTTAGTCTATCTATAAGAGGAGATCATATGAAAAACGTAACCGATTCTTTCGTTTCTTTGGGCCACTGGCCATCTGCCGGGAGTTTCGGGTTTAATACCGATATTTTAGCAACAAATCCAATAAATCTAAGTGTAGTGCTTGGTGTGTATACCATATTTAAATGGAAAAGAATCAACGTGTTTTCAAAGGAACACAAGGACGACCTGAAGTTTAGTTAGACAAGTTATCCAAGAGGTGTTTCAAAAGAGTAATAACTATAGGAAATGACTGTATTGTTAGAAACTATGAACTTGTATCCCTAAATATTTCCTATTTTGCTAGATGTAGCAGATGAAGCAACCTAAATTTATCTTTTAGCTAGTTGTAGTGGTTCTATTTTTTTTGATATTTCATCAGCTATGTTTTTATTTTGTTCTTGATTGAATTGTACGGTTTACTTTCGTAACAAAATCAATAGTTGCAAAAAAAAAAAAAGATAGTATGGTTTACCTTAAACTCCTCCCAGTAGAAGTCCTTAATCTCTGCTGTAACTGACTTCCAATCATGTCCTTCAGGATTAAATTTTTCCTTAAAGATTTTTGTGATCGCCCGAGATACATTGTTACTTGGCTCCAAACTTGCATATAAATAACAAGTAAATATTTCAACATTCAATTTTATTTATGTACATCAAGCAGTGTCTAGAGTGTATTATCAGTTTCTTTAGCGACAATATAAGATCTTGAAGAGGTCGAGGTGGTAAGGAAGAAAAATATGACACTTATGAAAGTGTTATCAAAGAGACAAGGATTATATGTAAATTATAAAATCCTGTCATTATCACTTCTTGAAATGACTAGCTGGGAGGAGCCTATACCGAGCTTGGATTCAATACATAGATTCAGATCTAAGCTTAATCAAGAACAAGTACAAAAATATTCTAGTATGAAATCTAATGATAAACTGCAAAGATAAGAAAAACTTCAGGGAATAAGGACTGTTGATATCAAAGAAATGTCACACCATACACACCAATATTTAATAAGATTCTAAAAATGCACCATGTAATTTATGTCTACTACCATGAAAATCTGCTACAGGGTGGGAGTAAAATAAAAGATAATTATAGAGGATTTCACAAATTCCTACCAATCTTCGTCGCTTAGTAAGATAGGATCTAGTGGAAAAATAAGAAACATATTAGCTGAAAGTAATTCATGAATTGAAAAATTATAAGTCAACAAATAATGCAAGTTAAATGACAGTATTTGCAATTATGGGATATATCAAGGAAAATCGAACTAGAAAAATAAAGTACTCCCCACTTATCGAAGTTGACAATAATTTGGTTGGACATTTTATCATCTTTATTGAACAAATCGTACCAAGTATATAGATATTATATTTTCTCATCAAAACAACACTACATCTATATAAATTGAGAGGTCCTAACTCAAGGCAAGAGCTCAAACCAGGACTGCTTACCACCCTTTGTCAAAGTAAAAGCATCAGAATTCTCCATACAATATGGACAGGCTAGTCTGCCTGCAGTACTCCATCCAGACAACATCGAATATGCAGGAAAGTCATTGATTGTCCACATCAAAGCAGCTTGCATTTGAAAATTTTGCTTCTTAGAGATATCATATGTGTTGACACCTATATTCCATAGGTTCTTCAACTCAGCAATCAAAGGCTACAAGAAAACATCTAGTTGTTGCTTAGGATTCTTTGGTCCAGGAACTATAACAGACAAAAATAAATATGGATCTTTCATACACATCCAAGGAGGCAAGTTGTATGGTGTCACAATTATTGGCCAAGATGAATATTGCTTTCATGTTTGACCAAATGGCTGAAACCCATCGGTGGACAGTCCCAATCTAACATTACGACTTTCCTCTGAAAAAGATGGATGCATCTTATCAAAGTGCTTCCATGCAGGTGCATCTGAATAGTGACGCATCACACCTTCCTCAACTTCATGATCAGCGTGCCATCGCATGTGTGAAGCAGTTGCTATGGAAGCATACATTCGTTGCAGTCGTGGAGTAAGTGGAAAGTAATACATTTGTTTGAATGGTACACGATTTTTATTCCTAACAGATCTTTGACTTGTAGGCTTATACCTGGGATGACTACAAAACTTGCAATTTACAAGTTCACTATCCTCTCCCCAGTAAATCATGCAGGCATTGACACAAGAATGAATTTTTTCAACAGGCATGTTCATTCCCCTCATTAACTTTTTAGTTTCATAGAATTTTTTTGGCATCATATTATCAGGCGGAATCATCTCATTCACATATTGATAAATATCATCAAAACATCTTTCAGAGAGGTGATGTTCAGCCTTTATATGTAACAAACGAGCAACAGCTAATAATTTTGAGTGTGTTTCACAACCAGGCCACACTTCTTGATTTGCAGAATCAATCACATCATAAAAATGTTGAGCATCAGGATTAGGTAATTCCTCCATATCATCTGGAACAAATGCGAGACCAGCAGCCTCATGAACCATTCTATGATAAGACATACTAGGTCCAGGATCATCAAATTCACTAACATCAACCGGTAGGTTATTCATAGTATGTTCCCAGTTATGCATTCTTTCATATTGATCTATAGTTTCCACAACTTCAATTTCTCCATGCAAATACCATACATGATATCCAGGTACAGAACCTTCTTTTAATAAATGCCCATGGACTATATGAACATTTTCAAAGTTTCTATTCTGACATTTCTTTCGGTTACATGGGCACCTTAGTCTCTCACCATCCCTTCCTTCTAGATGACTCATAGCGAACTCAATAAATTGTTGTACACCTCTTAGGAATTCAGATCATACAGACCTTTGGTTAATCTTTTGTACATCCATTGACGATTTGAACTCATTTTACTTATAAACTTCTTTTCTGATAATGTGAGAAGGGCAAATAGTGAAATAAAAGTTCACAGAGAATTGAAAAGAAGAAATTTGCAGTATGACAGAAAATGAAACAGAGAAGAATGTTATTTGTTTCAAATTTAAACAAGAACTCTTTTTTATAGCAGATATGTAGGTTGTATATAATAATAAAATAATAACCTTTTCTCCTAAAATAACTCCAACAACGTCCTATTCAAACAAATAGCTAATCTGATTTCATTCCTAAATAATGAAAACTGAAATATTTGACTCTGTCAACTTACAAAATCTTAAGTTAAAACAGTAAAACAAAACATATGAAGATGCAACTAATTTAATGGCATTGCAATTATAAAATCTTTGAATAGTTAAAAGGGTGCAAATTATAATCAAGCTAGAAGGACAAATTATTCGACTCAAGCTTTTTTTCTTTCTTTTTTAGTAGGTTAGTTTAATCAAAACTTTGTAAAACATGTAACTCAATATATGAAGGTAATAAGAAGTATTATGTTCTTCTATGTCTTCTGTGAGGTTGGTCAGCAGGTTTCTTGTCCCGGTCTGGAAAAGCTATACATCAACAGTGCTAACAACATAAGTGTTTTATGCTTCCACCAACTTTCAGTTCCCTACTTCAACAAACTTCATATAGTGGAAGTAAAGAATTGTGGAAAATTAAGAAACTTGATGTCTCCATCAGTGGCTAAAGGTCTTCCATTGATTTACAATATTCTATATGTAGCCATCAGAGATTCAGAAGACCTTAAGTCATTGATGGAGACATCAAATTTTTCAATTTTCCACAATTCTTTACTTTCAATCTTTGAAGTTTGCTGAATTAGGGAATTGAAAGTTGGTGGAAGCATAAAACACTTATTATGTACGCCCTATTGATTTATAGCTTTTTCAGGTTGGGACAAGAAACATGCAAACCATCCTCACAACTATCTTAATTAGGCAAATCATCTTATCAAGTGAATTCAAAAACAGATATGTATATTCAATCTTATTTATTCCAGCGATAACTAATCAACCACATACTATATAAACACTGCATACTAACCAAGCAAATAAAGCATGTCAGAAGAATTACAATTAATCAAATCATACAAAATAGGAAAATAAATGTGATAAAGAATACATACTGCTTAGCCAAAAGGATTGTGGAACTGATAATTCAAGCTAGTAGATGAATTGCAGGTGACTGTATTTAAATTTTTTAAGTTTGAACGTGGGCAAAATTTGGAGAAAAAAAAACTGAATAATGGCGCGAGTATAGCTCTATATTTTTGGAAGGTGGACTATTTTAGCGGCATTATTTTTATTTGGACTATTTTCACAAAAATAAAAACAGATTCTTATATTATTTTATTGAACTATAAAATACAAATTGGGTCAAAAAGAATTTTAACTAATTTTTAAGATTGAATATGCCATAAAATCATTTTATTTAACATAAACGTACAAAATTGAAAAAAATTGCAAGAACTAGAAAAAGCTTCGTAGTCTACTCAATACCTATATCAGCACAAAACAAGCAAACACATGCAATTATTTAGACAAAAAGATGATGAATGGGTAACAAGACATACCACACTAATATGGGTCTTTTTAGTAGAAACCGATGCATCTGATTTTTAGGTGATTTACAGCTGATGTGAATTTTTCCTTCATCTGTAACTCTCCAATCTAGGCAATTTGTAGATCTCATCATATGTAGCGATTTGTAGCTCTCCAATTTAGATGTGTCAATGTGATGAACTATGAAACTTTAGCGATGGGTCGATGGAGATATGTAATTTCCAATCTGATGCAACAAATTTACAATTCATCAGATCTCCAAGATTAGGAAGGCTAAAGATCTGGGAGATTCTCCTAGTTAAGGACGGATAAAGATATGGGAGACTAGAAAAAGGGCAAACCATCAGCTGTCCAAAATTATTTTGAATGTTGATGTTGGAGATTTGCTGGTTCGAAATGAGATTCAAAAGTTCTTACCTTAGGAGTGAGATTTGCAGCCATGGATTGCAAGAACCGATCTTCTCCAAATTTCCTCAGCTAAGATGAAGAAGGAGACAATCCGCTCTCCACTTTGTTTAAGCTCTCTTGGCTTTTGTTACATTATTTTCTTTTTTAGTTTTTTCTTCTATAATTTATTTAATTTAATAAGATAATTCTCTAATTTTATCTAATGGATTAGACAAAGGACCACACATATATGTATGCTTTTTAATATTAAGGGTGTATTTGGTATGAAGGAAAATGTTTTTCATTGATATGTTTTCCTTGAAAACAAGTAGATTATGGACTTATTTTCTCATGTTTGGTTGGTGAGTAAAAAATATTTTCCGAAAAAATTTTTGGTGTTTGATTTATGAATGAAAAATATTTTTGAGAAACATATTTTTTTACTAGAGTAAAAATAATATTGAAATTTGTTTAGAAATAATTTATTTTGGTGGGGGTGGGGTGGGGGGGTGGGTGCTGGGTGGGGTGGGTCTGAAGGTAGGGGGGCCGGGGGGGTAAAAAGTTATAAATTGAAGTTGAAAAATATTTTTTAAAGAAAAAAATTTTTTGGGGGGTTTAGGGGGGGTGTAGGGGGTCTGGCAGGGAGTGGGTAGGGGGCTGGTGGGGTGGGCAGAGGTAGGTGAAAAAATAAGTTTTTGAAGTTGAAAATATTTTTTTAAAATAAAATTAATTTTTTTGGGAGTTGGGGGGCTGGTAGGGGGCTGGCGGGGGGGGGAGGGAGGGAGGATTTTTAAAATAAAAATATTTTTAAAAACGAACTAAATTTTTTTTGGGAGGGGGTGGGGTGGGGTGGAGGGGCTGGCCAATGGGGGTGGTCAGGGATCGGGTGAAAAATAAAATTTTGAAAATTGAAAATATTTTCTAAAAATTGATGTTTTTGCCAAAAAAAATGTAATTTGAAGTTGAAGGAGAGTGCTGGAAAATATTTTCCTTAATTTTTGAAGGGAAGTCATTTTTCTTAATTTTGACGAAAATGAGTTGATTTGGAAAACATTTTCCAAGACTTTTGTCCCAACCAAACATGACAAAATTGGAAAACATTTTCCTTCATACCAAACACACCCTAAATGATTTTAATTATTTACGTACTTGAAGCTGGTTTCATTATTTTTCCACTTGACTTGGGTATACCAATTGAGTTGGGACAATTATTATTGACTACATAGAATAAGGGGTCGTTCAGTTGGAAACTAGTTATCTCATGATTAATTATCGTGGATTATTTATCCTCTCACCCTGTATATGGAGTAACTTATCCCATCACTATGGTATAAATGGTGGGACAAATTATCTCAAACATGTCAAAGAAACAAGACACCAAACTAATATCCAATGGCTCTTTTTTTATCCCATAACTATATATTTTTATCCCTCACACCAAACGATCCCTAAGAGTCTAGATACATTGTTTTGGATAAGAAACTAACTAGAGCTTCTTGGGGTCGTTAAGGGTATATTCAGAAATAGGGCTTTTGTGATTTTTCTTTCTTTTTTTTTTTTTTTAAAATAGTCATTAACTCAAGCTAGAAAAGCATCTTATTTATTACTCTTTCACTTTGCTTTAATTTTCTATATACATTTATTTACTTATTATTTTATTTATATAAGCCTCTTGAAAAGAGCTAGATGATGAGTTAACAAATAAATCACAATAATTAACAAATTAAAAGATTAAAAGATAAACAAATTTAGTTGACTCTTGAAATTTTATCACACGTTAATTGAGACAAATAAAATAACATATATTATTTAAAAAGTATTATAAATCATATATGATTGAAATATGACCTTAACATGTTAAGAAGGTCAATACTTGGAACCTTCAACTTAGAAAGAAGGTTATGATATCCTTGAAGTTTAAAGTCGTAATGGTATCCTTCTTGTATGAATGGTGGAATTAGGGATAGGTTGGCTGGAACGACATGAAACCATCTCTAAGGAAGTCATTGACTTGTCCTTATTGACCATTGAGTGGAGCCCTAGTGGACCCATACTTGGTATTGTGACTGAACTTACACTATGAGAAAATGGCTAACACCGAGTGAATATGCTTGTGGTAGTGACTCTACTTAAGTTGAGACTAGAGTACAAAGAAACCCTTGATATTCCTTAATCATGTGCCTAATGAGATGTGTCCTAGTTCTACCCTTGGCAAGTAGAACACCCTCCCTCAAAGTAGGGTAGACTCCGGATTTCACGCCTAGCTAGTATGGTCTATGTCGGTTAATGCCTATTCTCATCATGTGAGATGCATTCTAGTGTTGTAGAAGTTCTGCAACCTATAGGTAGTGAAATGGTATGGTATCTATACATGGAACGAGTAGGCTTTAAAGATGCTAGGATGAGGGTTCCCTAGGTCTTCTCCAAGACCATTATATGGAAGTCCTTAATTGATGAACGTCTCATAAATGTCTTAATGACTATTGTTGACTTAAGTTAATGTATGTGAATATAATGTACTTATCTAGAGTAGATTTGAGGATTACTTAGGTAGGCTTGAAGAGGGTGTATTATGGGCGGTCTCTTCATGTCTTACTTAGGTGAGTCTTACAATGACTCTAGGTAGGGGGTCAGAAAGTTTAATATCTTACTTAAGTGGGTCTTAGGATGACCTTTGGTAGGAGGTATATGTGTTCATATGGTTTCTAAGTGGTTGTCTCTTGTGGATTACTTGAGATATGTCTTATATGTGTGTATGTTATCTTGAAAGTGGTTATTATACTTATGTTGTGAATTTTACACCAAAAGACCATGAAAGCATACTTTAAAGCAAATGCCTATTTTAGCATGGATTTATTGCATGTCACCATACTTAGTGCATTCAATGTACTAGTTCCATATGTTGTATTATTTCTAAGGGTGTAGGTGGCAAGTGAGGAGTCTATTGGAAGCAAGCTTGGAATTAGCATCCTTTCAAGCAAGTCTTGGTATGTCCTCAATTGATTCAAGGACATAGTTATGTTTAGCTTTTCTTTTTAAAAGACATTGTATTAGACTTTGATATTTTCTATTTTGTTGATGTATGGGTTGTGACCCAAGATATTCGTGTGTCTAAGATGGCTACAAGGAGACTTAGCATTTCCTATGTTTTCTATGAAAGAGATTTTGAACTATGGTTCTATTGTTGTGAAATTTTTAATTCCGCACTACTGTTCATATATATGCAGTGAATGATGTCTAAGGTCTTGTTCAAGACCCCCAAGAGGTCAAATACGCCGTGTGGATATTTAAGGATGTCCTAACTTCTAGGGCTTACTTTGGATCGTGACAAAACCTTAGCCTTCAAGGAACGTCTCTACTTGGGTATGCCTCACCGTGTGAGCTAGAGTTGAATTAGAAAGATTGAGTTTAAGAATTGAACAACTATATATATATATATATATATATATATATATATATATATATATATATATATTATCTTTTACATTTTAATTAAACTAGTCTTAATCCACATGTGTATCGTATATATTATATACTATGTTGTAAAATAGAATTTACATTACTAAATTAATGATTTAAGTAAATAGTTATAATTTAAAGAAAATCGGAAAAATTCTTTGAAATTATTAGTAGATATTGTCATTGAGTAACCTGTCATTTAAGATCAAAATGACCACATATCATTGAAACATTTGAAGTATTAATTTTACTTCTTCAATTTTATAAACAAATCTAACCGACAAACTTAAAAAGAATTATCCATCCAAAAATTGTTACCAAATAGTCTTTCCTCTTCAAGTTTTCAACACAAATGATAGACACCATTTACGTACAATTTTTTCCTAAATATTCATACTTGAAATTTAGTATGTGCATGACTGATTTCACGTATCGGGATACTACTTTCAGTTTAAGTACCAACGATCATGAGTAATAATATAACCCAACCGAATGGGTTGGGGTCGAGTTACAAGGGAGCAGTTAACAGTTGAGAATCAAATAGAAAAGTAAAACTTAGTTCCAATCAATCATAGCTAGAAATATTAGCGTAGTTGTTATAACCAATGATGGTCAAATAGAGGTTTGAGTGTATGTCAAATGTTGAGTTTGACCAATACTTTATATATATATATATATATATATATATATATATTAATGTTAATATATGAAAAATATAACCTTTGGTGAAAAATATTTCATTTCTGTAACTTTCCACCTAATCTTTGTAAAATTGTAGTCTTCTCCTTTTTTTGCCGCATACAGATCATATAGTTGTTGTGTAATGAAAGTATCTAATATCTTATAAAAGTTGTATTGTGATATAAGAAAAATTATTGATGAATAAAATTTAAAGTATTATTTATAGAATCTTTAATTTGATTTACTATTATTTTATGTTCATACTTAAAAAATAATCAGTATTCTTTTAATATATCTAGCAAGAAGTGTATATATCTTGTGACATAACATTTTATTAATTTAAAATGAACACAAAATAACAGAAAATTCATACTTAAAAAAATCATACTAAGACTCAATATAAATATAAAAAAGAAAAAATATACAGAACATTACATAGTGAATGAAAAAGGAGACGAAAATATACATTCATACTATACTCACTATAGTATTTCATTTGATTGTAATATCTTGCCAACAACACTTAACTTTCTCCTTTTATTTTTTCTTACATATCTATTTAAAAAATTATTATCACGACTATATCATCATTTTATAAGTAAAAGTGAAAATATATTTTTGAAATAGTGGATTTAACATCAAAACTAATAATTCAATAGACAGCGTTGATGCCCGTTGTTTTAGCAAATTAGAAAGAAACTCCTTCGTTTGAAGGTAAAAGAATTAAAAATGAAAAAACAAATAAGTAATATCGTACATAAATCATCTGACTATTTTCATTTTTTTTTATTACTATAGTCTTTTACACAACATTTTGTCTCTATTAACACATGAAAATTAAAAGAAAAAATACGAGTGTGAATTAATGAATGATTTGCTACAATGTCTTCACCAACCCTTTTTAACGTGGTACTTCAAATTTCATTGAATTTTGAACTTTATCAACTGTTGTGAATAACCCTTGATATTTTCATAAGAAGAAGAAGAGTGAAAACTTGAAAAAAAATCATAGTTTAAAAGAGAGAGGAACCCATCTATTTTATATTTAACAAATAGTAGTATGAATAGGTGCTAATTTTGTCTTATCAGAAAAGTTACAACCTTTCGAAAAGTCACTACATATCAAAAAAGTCACAACCCTTTGGAAAAATTATAACTCATCGAAAAAGGCACAACCATTTGGAAAAGTCACAACCCTTTGAAAAACTCACAACCCTTCAAAAAAGTCACAACTCATCGAAAATATCACAACCCGTCAAAAAAGTCACATCCCTTTGGAAAAATCAGAACTCTTTCAAAAAATCTCAATGCTTTTATGTGAAAAGGTATCTACTTTTAATATAATTAAATTAATAAATATATTAAATAGAGTATTCTTAATTGAGGGTATTGTAGTAATTCAACACTCAAGTTTGGGAGTTCATAATTTTAAGGTAGTATAGATAGATAGATATAATAGATTAAATGAAATAAACTTTTTGGGAAAGGCAAGTATAAACAAAGGTGCCCGACAGGGGAATAGCGGAAGAAAGTCCAAATCTAAACTTTTCCTTCTATTTGACAATCTAATTCAAGCACAAACACTATTTGGGACAACATGCAAATTACCAAAATAAATATAGAAGGAAAAAATAAAAGAACAATGTGAGGCATCAAGACATGACGTATTTGAGTTTTGAGTGTGAAAATATGAGAAATACAAATAAAAACGTGTGAATTAAAAAAAAGAGTAGAGTAAAAAAGTAATTTAAAACAATTTTTTTGTGACTGTGTTTTAAGTTTTTTTGTATGAAAAAAATATATTGGGACATCCATGAAAAATTTTACAAGCAAATGAGTGAAGAAATAAATTACCATCAAAATAATAAAACAAAATTAGTCGTTGAATCAATGAAGTAAAAAATTCACATGTGAGAAGGATAAAATATAACCCTATATATATATATATATATATATATATATATATATATATATATATATACACTAGTTTCTGAGCACTTGCTTCGCACGTGTATTTCATGTGAATTTTTATAGATACGTTAGAATCACTAAAATTTTATGGAAATATACATGTAAATTGTAATGAACAATAAAACGGAATAATTAAAAAGTAAGAATAAAAACTTACGGAAGTAAAATATTCATAGGAAACTAAAATAAAAACTCTAATAGACAAAAAAAAGACGAAAAGAAACCGATTTGAGAAAAAATACAACGTAGACATTATTCTTATAAGACTGATGCATATATAGATGAAAACATAAGTATAAAATTAGTACATAACTCTCTGAGTTCTTATCGACTCCTTTCATATCCTATCAAAATTCAAGAGACTTCATCTACTTTAACTATAGAATAAAAATAATAGCCTAATAATCTTGGTAGGAATTTCATGAGATAAAGAAGTTGAATTTATATAGATAGATTCGAAGGAATATCAAAATATATCTTAAAGTTTTAGTTTAAATATTTGGAGGTTATGAATATGAAAAGATGAGAATTATGAATATTAAGAGCATAAAAGTTGAATAAGTAATTAGCAAATAATAATAAATAAATGAAGAATATGAAAAAAAAAGAAGAAGAAGTTAGCAAACCATGTAGAAAGAAAAACTAAAGTTCTTATCATGTAATTAAGCATCAATGAATTTATATTTGTAAAGCTAGAGTCATTCTTTAATGATAATCAAGAGGACATTATCAATGTGTGTCTCCATTTTGTAGATTTGCACCCTTTAAATTATTAAATTTCATTAATTATCATAAAGGATAATACTTTATCCACAATTATATTATTCATGAGAGGTGTTAAGGAAAAAGTTGTAAGAAGAGGAAAAATACAGCAATTTAGGTAAAGACTTTTTTTTTATAAAAAAATTATAATTATTATATACATATAGATTATAGATGATAAATATTAATAAATTAGATATTTAATTAGCAATTAATCTTAGGAAGTCTAAAAGTCATTAACATTTAATTAAATTTATACAATCAAATATTTAAATATTTTATAACAATTTAATTTATAGAAGGGTAAAACCGTAATTTAACTTTTAACTTTTTTTGTTCATGCTTTTAGTAATATATGATATGATATGATATATGATGCTATGACATATATATATATATATATATATATATATATATATATATATATATATATATATATATATATATATATATATGGATTGTGTTTTCTTTCTTAATAAAATATCAAAAGAAAAATAATTAAACCCGTTAGACAAAAAGGGCAAATCTGGGTCATTTATGTAACAATATGGGTATATATGAATCACTTTTTAGCGAGGGATATATCAACTTAATCCTAAAATTGGGGGGCATATAAGACCTCTAGATTCTTTTAAAAGTTTGATCAAACTAGTTCTATATTGACATTTTATATTAAACTAATTCTTTAATCATCATTCCTTTGATTATCATGTAACAAAAGAACCACATATTTCTATGACAAATCCAATTAATTTTTTGGGGGACATATAAGACCTCTAGATTCTTTTAAAAGTTTGGTCAAACTAGTTCTAAATTGACATTTTATATTAAACTAATTCTTTAATCATCATTCCTTTGATTATCATGTAACAAAAGAACCACATATTTCTATGACAAATCCAATTAATTTTCTAGTGATCAAATAAAATTTATATAAGTAATTAAATTTATTGTATTTCATTTACTTCCTTCCATGATTACTTTTCCAAAAAAAGAAAGGTTTAATTATAAGGATTAAACCCATTTAGGTAAGTAAATAACAACTATAACAAAAATCTATTTCTAAAGTAAATTTGGAATAAAACTTATTATGTTTCCAAATGAAGTAGGAAATATGGTAGGTCATGTGTATATATATTTAATATGGTTGTTAGATCTGATTCCAATGCAAATTAGGAATGCAACTAATTAGTTTCCCCATGAACTAGGAAATATGGTATTCCATCTCTATGTATATTTCATATTGTCAATATTTTTTCCAAAATATTTTAGGAAAGAAATTTATTATTTTTCCAAAATAATTTAGGAATGCAATTTATTATTTATCCAAATCAACTATAAGATATGGTAGGTCTTTTTTTTTATATATAGTTCAGTGCCACTCAAATTTATTATGCACAAAGCCATAGGAGGATTTGTCCTCAAAGTAATAGAACAATGAAGCAGTAACAACATGCAGGGGCGGATTTACGTTAAACGAAGGGGGTTCATCCGAACCCCCTTCGTCGAAATATTACACTATATATACGTGATTAAATTTTTAATTTATGTGTATATATACACTATTGAACCCCCTGAACAAACAACAAAGGAGTAGCTCAATGGCATTGGGGGTTCAAAAATTCGCTCTACTGTATGGGAGGTCGCGTGTTCGATTCCGGATAGAGGCATTTTATTTTGTTTAAAAAACAATAATGCAATCAGAAAACGATGTTTAGTTCCAAAAAATTAAAATGCTGATTGGAAATTAAGGATTTATTAGTTTAATTCCTAATTATAAAGTCAAATATTAAAAAAAAAAATTCTTCTTCATTCGACGGTTTTATCCGACCCGTTTATATCTGATTTGACCCGTTTATTTGTGAATATTATTTATGTGATTAATTTTTTTTGAACCCCCTTGATAAAAAACCTCCCTTCGCCACTGACAACATGTGTTTACAAGTTGCTTTTATTGAGAATCAACAACTAGTAGTACATCGATGGCAGAAGCAGCTTGTATAGACACGATCATACTGTATGATGGTGTCTATGCAAGCATTGGTTCCCTGCAGCCACAAATGTACTCGTTGATTCATAAAGTATGATGGTGGCTATGCAAGCATTGCTTCTGCTCAGTCCTTCGGATTCCACATCACTCTTGAATCTGAGCAGCTAGTCACGTATGAAAAGAACACAAATAATGTGGCATCTGTAACCTTTATACACTGTCCAAACAATTGCCTTCCATTGAGGCTCACAATAGCAAGTGCAACTGATTGGTGATAAAAATAATCCACAAAGCCATAGGAAGATTTGTCCTTCCTTATGATCTTGTATCCCTCAAGGGGACTGCTGGTGTTAGAGAATCTCATAAGGAAGGAGAAGTCGTCCTATGGTTTTGTGGATTACTTTGATCACCGATCAGTTGTGCCTGCTATTGTGAGCCTCAATGGAAGGCAATTGTTTGGACATTGTATAAAGATTACAGATCCCACATTATTTGTGTGCTTTTTAGTATACGTGTCTAGCTTCTCAGATGCAAGAGTGATGTGAGATCAGAAGGAATGCGCGGAAGCAGTGCTTGCATAGTCACCATCATACTATATGAATCAAGGATTACATCCATGGCAGCAGGGAACCAATGCTTGCGTAGACACCATCATACAATATGATGGTGTCTATACGAGCATTTCTTCTGCCACTGATGTACTAGTAGTTATTGATTTTTAATAAAAGTAACTTGTGAACACCTGTTGTTACTTTTTCATTGTTCTATTCTTCTCTATTGACAGTTTTTCAGCTCCCTTTAATACCATCAAAATGTACTGGATCTATAGTTTGAATTCTGCTTGAGAATTAAGGTTTAAATTTCTTTTTGCATAAAACAAATTAGTGTTTAGAGATTATTTTATTCTAAGATTATGTTTTATAAATAAATCTGAAGTTCTTTTTCAAAAGAAAAAATTGCAAGACCGATACTTGTTTGACATCTTTGATACACTGATTCATGAACAATTTGTTTCTTGAATTCTTTGAATAACAGCAACTTCCTCAATTTTGTCACGATATTCCTCTGGTTTTTCATTTCGCGCAATCAATGCAGTGACCTTTTCAATTCTTGGACAGTCCCTTTGCAAATAAAACGACCATCAAATTCATTCACACACCAAACATTAGAAAGCATTTTCTAATAGCAAAGCATCTTTTGATTCTTTCTCAGGTAATGCTAATAGTCCATGTGAATGAGTATCTTGGTTGTGGAAAGGGGTCATCTTGTACTTTGATCTTGTGAGTTATGACTAGCCTGGATAATGTGATAATTTCCAACGACAAAAGTTGTCATATCCTTCCATTCATTAGTGGTATTCGATGGTACATCGTACTGTATGATATTAGTATTTCTTGGATACATGCTAATTTAAAAAAAAACAATGCTTGTTTTATTTCCTCGGAGTTGCAACTTGAAAATCTGATAACGGGTATCAATTGATACTCACATGATACTGACTTTTCCGAAGTACTGGTACATGTTGATACTAATTTATCAAAGAAGAATAGATATGCAGAGCATGCTTACACCACACAATTACTATGCATAACACCTTTTGTTAAAGTGTATGAGCTTAAGTAGTTACAAAAAACACTTTTAATTATTTAATTATATTCTCAACAAATATAAGGCTAGACTTGTAGTCAAAGGATACAGACAAAAGGAAGGTCTGGACTACTTTGACACATACTCTCTAGTAACAATGATAACATCAATTAGGATGTTAATAGCACTAGTAGTGGTGCATGATCTTAAAATCCACCAAATGGATATAAAAATAGTCTTCTTAAAAGGAGAGTTGGAGGAAGAAATTTACATGGAACAACCTGAAAGAATTGTAGTTCTTGGTAAAGAAGAGAAAGAGTGCAGACTTGTCAAGTCGCTTTATGGTCTCAAACAAGCACCAAAACAATTGTTGCCAATCTGGGTTAAAGAATTACTGATTCTAATAAATTTTGCAGAAACACGAAGTAACCAAATTTTACTGAATCAGTAAGAAAGAAGAACATAAATTTAATTAACAAAAACTAAAATCTGTAAAACACGTACCAGAATCTGAAAAGAATTTAATAGAAAAAGATCAAGTCCACTCAACTCACAGTGTCCGCTTAAGGAAATTATTCCCCTCTAGGATCCGAGGTTTGATTTGGAATATGTCCTCCCAGGGTAAAATGATCTCAATCACCAGCGTATAGATACCGAAAACTCTGGTGTCAGTGAACCACTCAACAACAGTAAAGTACACGAAGAAAATTTTTTGTGCAGAAGAAGAAGAAGAAAATCAGAAAATTCATAAGTAAAAATTCTGAAGAGTGAATGGTATTTATAGGCAAGAGGAACAGGTTCTGAAAGGTTGCAACACTTTCAGAATCTACACAACCATTAATGAAAGTTTGCAACCTTTCAAATGGTACTGACTGTTCCTGAAAGTTGCAACCTTTTAGAATAGTCATTTCCAAAACGGAGGGAAACTTAAATAAAATGGGTCGCGCGCGGATCCGAGTCATTTCAACTAAATAACTGAAAACATTTCTGTTAAAACTAATTAATTGAAAATGTTTTGGCCATTTAATTAATTAATTAAATAAATAATTAAAATAAACTTTGTCCAAAAAATAATCTCTCGATCGATCATTTTCCAAAGCCAAAGCCGAAGCCGAAGTCGTAGCCGTAGCCGTAGCCGAGCCGAGCGAGCGACGACGACGATGGCGTGAGGGGGTCCCTCTTTCCAACCCTTTTAACAATTAATAGGAGTATTTCTATATTTAAACTCTCCTATTTTTCTTTCCACCACCGATGAGGGACAAATACCTTTTCATTAAAGCATAAGAGGACTTTTAAAGTTCCCAACTCTTCAAGTTCTCAACTTTTCAAGTTCCTTTCTTTCCCTCTATTTTCCATCAATTCTTGCTTCATGCCCAACAATCCCCCACATTGATGGGGAATGGTTATAACATAGGAATGCACGGACAAATGTGTACTTTACAGGCAAGGATTAATTACATGTGGATAAGTAGGTTTCTCCTTGGACTTTCCGTAGTGAACATATGTCGAATATACTCGGTCAATCGCTAGATGCGATATCTTTGAATCGTCGAGCTTTGGTGTATACCTAGACAACCACATGTCACACAATTAACCCTTTAGTGCTTATGGTTCTTACGGTTCTGTTTGTTTCAGCCATGAACACCTCCTGGTTTCATTAGTGTATAGAGAATAAGCTTTTGACATAAAATTCTTTTTGAAGCGGCTTTCACTTCACACTCACATAGGTGATTTCTAATCGTGTCATCTCGTAGATACAATATTTGGTCAAATCTACCAAACTTAGCAAATCATTAAAAACTTTAAGCTTTATTACCTCATTAACAAGCGTTAAAGTCTTAACCTTGTTCGTGAACATTGTCTTCATCATGAGAATGGATTAAGTTAATTGACAATGTCGAACCGTCAGCCACAACTTTGTTTTTCTCCTTGAATCTAACTCTTGGGATCTCTAGTCTACTAGATAGAGTTACCATCATGCTGACTTGTCCTAAGCCGTAAACCCATTCCCTTAGATGATCTTTCAACTTCCTCTCTCACTAGGCCTTTCGTTAGTGGATTTGACACATTATCGCTTGACTTTACATAGTCAGTTGTGATAATTCACACCAGAGAGCAGTTGTCTTATGGTGTTATGTCTCGTCGTATATGACTAGACTTCCCGTTGTACATGACGCTCCCTGCCCTACCTATTGCTGCTTCACTACCGCAATGTATGCAAATAGGTCCAACAGGTTTGGGCCAGAATGGAATATCCTCTAAGAAATTCCAGATCCATTCAGCTTCTTCACCAGCCTTATCCAAAGCAACGAATTCAGATTCCATTGTGGAGCGAGAAATACATGTCTCTTTGGACAATTTCCAAGAGACTGCTTCTCCACCAAGTATGAACACATAGCCACTTGTGGATTTTACTTCATTTGAACCGGTGATCCAATTTGCATCACTATATCCTTCAATCACAGTAGGATATTTATTATAATGCAAAGCATAGTGTTGTGTATATTTCAGATACCCCAACACATGTTTCATTGCCATTCACTGAGTTTGATTCGGATTACTAGTGAACCGTCTCAGTTTGCTAATAGCACTTGTTATATCTGGTCGCGTACAATTCATAATATACATCAAACTTCCTAATACTCTGTCATATTCCAATTGAGAGTCACATTGACCTTCATTCTTTTGAAATGTACAACTTAAATCAATGAGAGTTTTGACAACATTGAAATTCAAGTAGTTGAAATTATCCAATACTCTTTCAATATAATGAGATAAAGATAATGCTAGTCCCTGGGGAGTTTTGATAATCCTGACCCCTAAGATCAAATCAACAACTTCTAAGTCCTTCATATCGAACTTGTTGGACAACATGCACTTAGTTGCATTTATATCGTATATGTCTTTACTCATTATTAACATGTCATCAACATAGAAACAAACAATGACTTCATGATTCATAACGTTTTTAATGTAAACACATTTATCACATTCGTTAATCTTGAATCCATTTGCCAATATTGTTTGGTCAAATTTAGCATGCCATTGTTTGGGTACTTGCTTGAGTCCATAAAGTGACTCCACAAGTCTGCACACTTTCTTTTCTTTACCAGGAACTATAAACCCTTCAGGTTGTTCCATGTAAATTTCTTCCTCCAACTCTCTATTTAAGAAGGCTATCTTTACATTCATTCGGTGGATTTTAAGATCATGCACTGCTGCTAGTGTTATTAACATCCTAATTGATGTTATCCCTGTTATTGGAGAGTATGTGTCAAAGTAGTTCAGACCTTCCTTTTGTCTGTACCCTTTAACTACCAGTCTAGCTTTATATTTGTCAATAGTCCCATCAGGTTCCATTTTCCTTTTAAAGATCCACTTTGATCCTAAAGGTTTATTTCCTGAAGGAAGATCAATCAATTCCCAAGTGTGATTACTTAAAATTGATTCGATCTCACTATTTACTGCGTCTTTCCAATAAGTTGACTCAAACGAAGACATAACTGCTTTAAATGTTTGGGACTCATTTTCAATCAATAGTGCCATAAAATCTGGTCCAAAAGAAGCAGGTTTTCGTTGGTGAGTACTACGCCTATGATCCTCACTAGTTAGTGTATTTTCTGTTGATTCTTCTCGTGGTCGTTTAGGTCTTTCACCTATCGACTCACATATAGTTTTATACGGATAAATGTTTTCAAAAAACTCTGCGTTATCTGACTCAATTATCATATTAACATGAATCTCAGGATTATCAGATTTGTGAACCAAAAACCGGCAGGCCTTATTGTTCACATCATATCCAATAAATGCACAGTCTACTATTTGTGGTCCAATTTTAACCCTCTTCGTTAAAGAAACCTCTACCTTGGCTAAACACCCCCACACTTTGAAATATTTCATGTTGGGGTTCCTTCCTTTCCACAACTCATATAGTATTGATTGTGTTTTTTGATAGGGTACCCTATTGAGTATCTTTTTATCCATAAGGATGACTTCCCCCCAAAGATTTCGCTGTGAACCAGAATTGATGATCAAGGCATTCATCATTTCCTTTAATGTTCTGTTCTTCCGATTCGGCCAAACCATTTGACTATGGTGTATAGAGTGCAGTAGTTTGATGAATAATATCATATTCCAAACATATCTCTGCAAAAGAAGATTCATAATCTCCACCCCTATAGATCCGAATCATTTTTATCTTTAGATTCAATTGGTTCTCCACTTCATTTTTGTATTGCTTAAATGCATCAATTGCTTCATCCTTACTATTAAGCAAATATACATAACAAAATCAAGTGCAGTCGTCAATAAAAGTTAGGCAAAATACATAAAACCCCCCCTTAAACTTGGCACGAAAACTCGCTTTAGTACTTAAACTACACGGGTGTTTATATACCCCCTTAAAGAACTTGTAAGTGAATTATATATCACCCCAATGGCTGACGTGGCAAATTAAAAAAAGAAAAGCGCGTAAACAGAAAAAAAATTGAAAAAAAATTAGAACCAGTGGGTCCAACTTTGTCTTCCATGACCCTCTGTTTCATCTCCTTTCTGGTTTTAACTCTCTCTCTCTATTCCGTCGACGGAAAATTTTTGATGACAACTACTCGCCGGCGACATCATTATGACTCCCTTCTTACTCGTTTATCATTGCTCCATAAGAGATCAACCACCCGATCTCATAAAAAAAAATTCACTACTTCAGTGATTTGGACTAAATGCCGTTCGTACTCATCTCCTTGTTTTTTTTCTATTTCTCTTTAAAAAAATTATTTTTTTATGTATTTTCGTATTTCGGCGACCACAATAAAAGGTTTGAAAACCTTCAGATCTATCAATCTTAAGTCTATTATAACAACAATAACTCCGATAATTGCCATTGAAGCTCTAGCAACTCTAGCTTCAATTATATATATATATATATATATTAAAAATTATTAGAAAATCATGTTGTTTGTGTTAGTTTTCTATCTAGGAAACTTTTAATTTTAGCATTATAATGGAGAAATGGAATGATGAAGGAGACAGCAACACTGAAAATGGGACAAGAAATTGTATGGAAGAATAAAAAAATGAAAAAGAAAATATGACATGGATAAAGAAAAAAAAACTAAATCTTTTCACCATTGACATGTTGTCGATGTGTCACTGAGGTGGCGCTGATGTGGTCGCGTGTATATCACCTCCCAACCATGAAGTTGGTATTGTATATATAAGGTTGTATTTAATTCACTTACAAGTTCTTTAAGGGGGTATATAAACACCCGTGTAGTTTAAGTACTAAAGCGAGTTTTCGTGCCAAGTTCAGGTTTTTTTTTTATGTATTTTGCCTAAAAGTTATAAAATACTTTTTCCACCACGAGATGGTGTCGACTTCATATCGCATATATCTGTGTGAATTAAGTCTAAAGTTTTGAAATTTCTTGCAACAGATTTATAAGGATGTTTAACAAACTTACTTTCCACATAAATTTCGCATTTCGATTTATCGCATTTAAAACCAGGCAATACTTCTAGAGTAACCAATTTTTGCAAGGCTTTGTAATTTACATGTCCCAAACGGGCATGCCATAAATCATTTGACTCCAATAAGTAAACAGAAGAAGAATTCTTATTAATATCGTCAACAACCATTACATTCAGTTTGAAAATACCTTCATTGAGGTTGTCCTTTCCTATGAACATCTCATTCTTACTTATTACAACTTTATCACTAACTAGGACACACTTAAACCCGTTCTTAACGAGTAGTGCAGCAGAAACTAAATTCTTCCTAATAGTAGGGACATGCAGAACACTGTTCAAAGTCAATACCTTGTCAGATGTCATTTTCAACATTAGTTTACCAGTTCCTGCAATCCTTTTTGTTGTTGTGTTTCCCATGAATAAATATTCATCGTAATCAACACGAGTGTACGTTGCAAAGGCTTCTCTCGCAGAGCAAATATGTCGAGTGACACCTGAGTCGAGAAACCACTCCTTGGGACTTCCAACTAAGTTACACTCCGAGATCATTGAACACAAGTCATATGCATCTTCCATCTTTTCCATAATGCTTGCTTGACTTTTTCCTTTGCTTTTGTCTTTGTCCTTTCTTGGAGTACGACAATCAGAAGACCTATTACCAGCCTTGCCACAGTTGTAACAGTTGCGTTTGAATTTCTTCTTGGTCTGTTCTGACTTCTGCCCATTGGACTTCTTTCTCTTTTTGTCTTTGGTCGAAGCTTCTTCAACAATATTAACTCCAATGATTGTTGAGCTCTTACGAGACTTCTTTTTGGCATTTTTGTTATCTTCCTCAATCTTGAGCTGAATCACAAGATCTTCAAGCTTCATTTCTTTACGCTTGTGCTTTAGATAATTCTTGAAGTCGTTCCACGAAGGAGGCAACTTCTCGATCAATGCAGCCACTTGAAAAGCTTCATTTACTACCATATCTTCAACAATCAGATCATGGAGAATAAGTTGAAGTTCCTGCACTTGTGATCCAACAGTTTTACTATCTACCACTTTATAGTCTAAAAACTTTGCGATCACAAAGTTTTTCTAGCATACATCTTCTGTCTTATATTTCTTCTCAAGTGCATCCCACAACTCTTTTGAAGTTGTTATTGCACTATAGACATTATATAAGTCATCCTCTAAAGCACTAATGTAACCTTTACATCGGATGTCTGCATGTTTCCATGCTTCAATAATCATGAATTTTTTTCTGTGTCTGGCATATCAGCAGCAGGCACTGGAGTCGGTAAATTTCTGCAGACCAAGAGTGGTAAGCCAGAAAAATACCCGTTGCTGCCATCCTTTAAAATTCACACCAGTGAATTTACCCGGTTTCTCTGCTTGTGGAACACAGTTCGAGTTTGTGCAGCAACGACCATTGTAATACCGTTGTTTGCCATTTCTGATAAACAAAAGTCAATACAGTCTTAGTAAGCAATATATTATAATTGCAGACTTCAAGGAGTATAAAATCACGAAGATTTTTTTCTTTACCAGAAACACAGATTAATAATAATAATAATTAATTTCCTTAAGATTGTTGTCATTCTGTGTTAACAAAAACCAAAATTACTAATTCTAATAAATTTTGCAGAAACATGAAGTAACAAAACTTTACTGAATCAGTAAGAAAGAAGAACAAAAATTTAATTCTCAAAAACTAAATGGGTTGTGCGCGGATCTGAGTCGTGTCGGGTTAATGAACTAAAAGATTGAAACGTTTTGGTTAAGTTTGTTTGAATTATTTATTTAATTAATTAATTAAATTAAATGGCAAAAATGTTTTCAATTAATTAGTTGATAACATCTTTGTTATCAACTAATTAATTGAAAACATTTTGAACATTTAATTTAATTAATTAATTAAATAAATAATTAAAATAAACTTTGTCCAAAAAATAATCTCTCGATCATTTTCAAAGCCGAAGCCGAGCGGGGACGACGACGACGTGCGAGGGGGGTACCTCTTTCCAACCCTTTTAACAATTAATAGGAGTGTTTCTATATTTAAACTCTCCTATTTTTCTTTCCACCATCGATGAGCGACAAATGCCTTTTCATTAAAGAATAAGAGGACTTTTCAGGTTCCCAACTCTTCAAGTTCTCAATTTTTCAAGTTCCTCTCTTTCCCTCTATTTCCCATCAATTCTTCCTATATACCCAACAACAATGGTATGCTAAACATAATATTTACCAATGACCTCATCCCCAACCTACAAGAGCAATGGTCATGTGAAGCACTATAACCCCACACAACCAAGTAGATAAGATAGGAGACCATAAGTAAAGCCTTGCTTCATATAACTTGTAACATAAGTAGTCATCACTTCATATAGCAAATAACCAAATAACATATTCATCATAATGACCAACATTCATATAAGAGTAACATCATATATCATAATCATCATATATTTCATATGATCATATTCATTAGAACAATTTCCTAGGACTTTTCTTAGAGTCAACTTGTGCAATGTCTAGGTAGCGTCCTATACCACTACCTATACTAAGCAAACTCCTCAAGTCACCCTAGTCAACGTTCATTTACTTGTCTTTCGTTTTACATGAGGAAACATAGGCATTAACCTACATAGACCATGTGAGATAAACATGGAATCCAGTGTCTTCCCCACACCGAAAAGAGGTGGTCTACCGGCCAAAGTAGAATCGAATACTACCTAGATTTCTTATGTGGATCCACTTGCTAGTAACCTATGGTGGCAGCATAGTTTGAGAACTAGAAGATGTATTAGACACCCATAGTTCCACATTAAATGGCAACCTCAATCTCATGAGAATCAGTGTGAACCTACCTTCCAGCTGGGGAAAGGACACTTCCCATATCTAGTTCATCGGTGCTTATCTTAAGTCCTTTTTCTTGAAATAACCTTTAATTTGTCTTTTATCAAAAACTTATCATAGGTCATAGGAGATTATCACCTTGAATAACATGATCATGAGCTCTTTTAGATTAGATGAGAATTGTGCTTTCATCGTAACCTTTCTTTTTGTGAGATTTACATGGCATAATCATCTTGTGTAAAGCATACAAGAGAGTATCATAACTTGCGTTTTCATATATTTATCATAATGTCACAATTTACATGTTCATAGACAACATATTCACATAGCAACATCATACATACTTTCATAACATAGCATCATGGCTTATAGGCTAGCATAAACATCTTAGAGTAATCACAATTTTAGAAGACTTACCTCTTGCTTCCAAAAACCTTATTCATCATGTGATATTTATAATAATACTTAATAAAATACTTAATGATATAATCAAGAACAACTCATAAAATCATGTACAATATCAATGCATAGCGAAGGAGAAGGTAAACGGGTCAATAAAGGGTTCATTCAAACCTTACATACTAACCCTAACGTTTTTACATTATCAAACACTACAAACAACCCATTCGAAACCATCACATAGAGAAAGAACATGTATCACACGATATTCAAACATTATCAATCAATTACTAAACAATTCATGCGAAATCAAGTATAGAAAACGTTTACTTTTCATTGAAAATCATAAATCTAGGGTTTGGAAGAAAATCCGTTTTGTAGAGTAAAAACCCTAGTATTAGAAGTTCTTGAAAACTTATCTTGAAAGGACCTCTTGGGGAAAGGAATCCCAAGAGTGAAAACCCATACCTTATAGATGAAGAATCCACGAAATCTGATTGGAACTTCGACAACTACGTCTTCTCCCTTAAGATTTTCTTGTTCTTCAATGGAGTTTGGAAAAGAGAGCGTTCTTGAGAGATTAGAGAGTATTTCGTTTTATCTGGTTTGGGACATGTAAAAGTGGTCTAAAACTAACCTAATATCAATATATAGACGTCCCAATAATTACCCTAAAGACCCTCCACTTAAATTACCTAAAACGCCCCACCTAAATTGACTACAACTAGGAGAACATTTGACTTAGGGTCTCGGGTTTGACTAGGAATTAAATTAATTAATTAAGTTTTTCATTTAATAATTAAGTGACCTAGGGTAATTACTAAAGTACCCCTAAGTCATTAGGACCATAACCAACCCTTTTGGACCATCCTAGGTTAGGTACTAGGATGTTTCTTTAGTTAGTTATTCGGTTAGTGTCACCCGGTTAGGTCTTAGGATTTCAAGCAGACTAGTTGGTTTATTTTAGTTAGTCCTAGGTTAATTAGCTAGTTAGGTTAGTTAGTTTGGTCCTAAAATTAGTTAGGGAGCTCTGCCCCACATGGTTTGATCCGACACGCCTGCCCCCTAACCGCCCTAACCGAATCGGTTGGGCTTGTCTCTCGGCCGGTTGCACATGTGCTTGCACATGTGTTGCTGTGCACTTTGCTCAATCCGTGCATTCTGGAAAGTTCACTTATTGTCCAAGGATCCTCACTATGTCCTTGGGCACTGCTTAACTTACATGATCATTTTAAATGATCATGTGCTATGCGACCTAGGCTTGACACTTGGATGCCTCGTACCTAATATGCTAGGAATTCAATAATTTTAGCTTAGGATCTTTATTGATGGTACAATTCCTAAATAAGCTTGGATTGGAGTATTTGAACATCAAAGGGTACTTTTAAGTTATAAGTTACTTGTGAATACATACAAAAATTGGCTAACACCCTTAAGCCAATATTCTCTAATATGTCCAATATTACTTAATATTGGGCATTGGGATGCCTATGTACCTCAATTCATATTATTAAAACCTAATAGGCTCTTCACTAGACAAGTACATTTTACGGAATGTTACATTATCCCCCCCTTAGGAACATTCGTCCCCGAATGACACTAAAATCTTTTGGAGGGTAAGGAATAGACTCAATAGTATCAGCACAGCAAGCACATATCATATAATTACATTAGCACTCAATTTATGATGCACAAACATATAAGAGATACATATTCATAACACATAGTGAGGCATTTCCTTCTCAACCTTATGATAAGCTCAAAAGTGTATCAAAGAGTTACCATGCTATCAAGCTTCTCAAGATAACAACAAAACAGCAAAATCTCAAGAAAACAGATGCATATAAGTTTCACATAAGTGCAAGAATAGAGTATGACAACATCTTCTTAAAACTCTAGTTGGTACTATCTTTTACCAAAAAATGCACCTATTTAGTAAACAAGTTAATTTTTTTTTTCATTCTTGTTAAATTGGGCACGAAGTCTTTATAAGCCATTCTTTATTGGCTATGCCCATTCTTTGATTTTTATCACTAGCCAAGTCAATTAACTTCTTGTATATCCTATAGTAGTCACATCATTTTAAGCAAGCCAACTTTTAACCTTTGATTAGCCTATAAGAACAATTCAATATTTAACCTGGCTCTGATACCAAGTTTGTCACACCCGGAACCTAGACTCCAGATGAGACCGGTGTCGTTAACCTACCAAATTTTGCAGACAAGCTTCTTCTTAGCTTTCATCACAATCATACAATTAACTTTGCGGAAAAATTAAATACTTTTAATATACTAATGAAGTATACTTAGACTTCACACTTAAGATTTATATAGACATACAATATTCTAAAACTGTCTCACATATATAGAAACCATCTAAAAGTGCAAATCTGGACTTAGCCAATAGATAGTCAATATGCCATATAGGCCTTAATACAAAAGAATCCAATAACATAAATGCAAATCTAAAAACTAGTAAGTCTTCATAACGCTGGAATATAGATGGTAGCATCCCGAACATAAGGACCTACCAAGACATGGAGAAAGAGTTCCAAGCTTCTTCAACTCGACCTGCTTAACTTCAATTGCCGGAACCTACAGTTGTAGTAATATAAAGTAATGGGGTTAGTACGCCACATGTACTAAGTATGGGTATATGCACATAACACATAGGGACATGCATGAAACATGATCATTTATCATCTCTTTAGAAAACATGCTAAGTCATATGAAAATCTTCAATGCACATACCATATAACACATACAAGTTACAGATTTCATCAAACTTAAAACATGATCACAATAAAAAATATATTATCATAGATTCATGGTAACATTTCATATTCAATAGATCATATAGACACAACATACAAAATATTTACCAACGACCTCATTCCCAACCTACAAGTGCAATGCTCATGTGAAGCCCCATAACCCTACACAACCAAGTAGATAAGATAGGAGACCATAAGTAAAGCCTTGCTTCATATAACTTGTAACATAAGTAGTCATCACTTCATATAGCAAATAATCAAATAACATATTCATCATAATGACCAACATTCATATAAGAGCAACATCATATATCATAATCATCATATCTTTCATATTATCATATTCATTAGAACAATCTCCTAGGACTTCCCTTAGAATCAACTTGTGCAATGTCTAGGTAGCGTCCCATACCACTACCTATACTAAGCAAACTCCTCAAGTCACCCTAGTCAACGTTCATTCACTCGTCTTTCGTTTTACATGAGGGAAAATAAGCATTAACCTACATAGACCATGTGAGATAAACATAGAATCCGGTGTCTTCCCCACACCGAAAAGAGGTGGTCTACCGGCCAAAGTAGAATCGAATACTACCTAGATTTCTTATGTGGATCCACTTGCTAGTAACCTATGGTGGCAGCATAGTTCGAGAACTAGGAGATGTATTAGAGACCCATAGTTCCACATTACATGGCAACCTCAATCTCATGAGAATTAGCGTGAACCTACCTTCTCGCTGGAGAAGGGACACTTCCCATATCTAGTTCATCGGTGCTTAGCTTAAGTCCCTTTTCTTGAAATAACCTTTAATTTGTCTTTTATCAAAAACTTATCATAGGTCATAGGAGATTATCTCCTTGTATAACATGATCATGAGCTCTTTTAGATTAGATGAGAATTGTCCTTTCATCATAACCTTTCTTTTTGTGAGATTTACATGGCATAATCATCTTGTGTAAAGCATACAAGAGAGTATCATAACTTGCGTTTTCATATTCTTATCATAATGTCACAATTTACATGTTCACAGCCAGCATATTCACATAGCAACATCATACGTACTTTCATAACATAGCATCATGGCTTATAGGCTAGCATAAACATCTTAGAGTAATCACAATTTTAGAAGACTTACCTCTTGCTTCCAAGAACCTTATTCATCATGAGATATTCATAATAATACTTAGTAAAATACTCAATGATATAATCAAGAACAACTCATAAAATCATGTACAAAATCAATGCATAGCGTAGGAGAAGGTAAACGGTCATTAAACGGTTCATTCAAACCTTACTTTCTAACCCTAATATTTTTACATTATCAAACACTACAAACAACCCATTTGAAACCATCACATAGAGAAAGAACATGTATCACATGACATTCAAACATTATCATTCAATTACTCAACAATTCATGCAAAATCAAGTATAGAAAATGTTTACTTTTCATTGAAAATCATAAATCTAGGGTTAGGAAGAAAATCCGTTTTGTAGAGTAAAAACCCTAGTATTAGAAGTTCTTGAAAGGACCTCTTGGGGAAAGGAATCCCAAGAGTGAAAACCCATACCTTATAGATGAAGAATCCACGAAATCTGATTGGAACTTCGAAACCTACGTCTTCTCCCTTAATCTTTTCTTGTTCTTCAATGGAGTTTGGAAAAGAGAGCGTTCTTGAGAGATTAGAGAGTATTTCGTTTTATCTGGTTTGGGACGTGTAAAATTGGTCTAAAACTAACCTAATATCAATATATAGACGTCCCAATAATTACCCTAAAGACCCTCCACTTAAATTACCTAAAATGCCCCACCTAAATTGACTACAACTAGGAGAACATTTGACTTAGGGTCTCGGGTTTGACTAGGAATTAAATTAATTAATTAATTTTTTCATTTAATTAATTAAGTGACCTAGGGTAATTACTAAAGTACCCCTAAGTCGTTAGGACCATAACCAACCCTTTTGGACCATCATAGGTTAGGTACTAGGATGTTTCTTTAGTTAGTTATTCGGTTAGTGTCACCCGGTTAGGTCTTAGGATTTCGGGCACACTAGTTGGTTTATTTTAGTTAGTCCTAGGTTAATTAGCTAGTTAGTTTAGTTAGTTTGGACCTAGAATTAGTTAGGGAGCTCTACCCCACATAGTTTGATCCGACACGCCTGCACCCTAACCGCCCTAACCGAATCGGTTGGGCTTGTCTCTCGGCCGGTTGCACATGTGCTTGCACATGTGTTGCTGTGCACTTTGCTCAATCCGTGCATTCTGGAAAGTTTACTTCTTGTCCAAGGATCCTCACTATGTCCTTGGGAACTGCTTAACTTACATGATCATTTTAAATGATCATGTGCTATGGTACCTAGGCTTAACACTTGGATGCCTCGTACCTAATGTGCTAAGAATTCAATAATCTTAGCTTAGGATCTTTATTGCTGATACAATTCCTAAATAAGCTTGGATTGGAGTATTTGAACATCAAAGGGTAGTTTTAAGTTATAAGTTACTTGTGAATACATACAAAAATTGGATAACACCCTTAAGCCAATATTCTCTAATATGCCCAATATTACTTAATATTGGACATTGGGATGCCTATGTACCTCAATTCATATTCTTTAAACCTAATAGGCTCTTCACTAGACAAGTACATTTTCCAGAATGTTACATTATCCCCCCCTTAGGAACATTCGTCCCCGAATGACACTAAAATCTTTTGGAGGGCAAGGAATAGACTCAATACTAGCAGCACAACAAGCACATATCATATAATTACATTAGCACTCAATTTATGATGCACAAACATATAAGAGATACATATTCATAACACATAGTGAGGCATTTCCTTCTCAACCTTATCATAAGCTCAAAAATGCATCAAAGAGTTACCATGCTATCAATCTTCTCAAGATAACAACAAAATAGCAAAATCTCAAGAAAACATATGCATACAAGTTTCACATAAGTGCAAGAATAGAGTATGACAACATCTTCTTAAAACTCTAGTTGGTACTATCTTTTACCAAAAAATGCACCTATTTAGTAAACAAGTTAATTTTTTTTTCATTCTTGTTAAATTGGGCACGAAGTCTTTATAAGCCAATCTTTATTGGCTATGCCCATTCTTTGATTTTTATCACTAGCCAAGTCAATTAACTTCTTGTAAATCCTATAGTAATCACATCATTTTAAGCAAGCCAACTTTTAACCTTTGATTAGCCTATAAGAACAATTCAATATTTAACCTGGCTCTGATACCAAGTTTGTCACACCCGGAACCTAGACCCCAGATGAGACCGGTGTCGTTAACCTATCAGAGGTTGCAGACAAGCCTCTTCTTAGCTTTCATCACAATCATACAATTAACTTTGCGGAAAAATTAAATACTTTTAATATACTAATGAAGTATACTTAGACTTCATACTTAAGATTTATATAAACATACAATATTCTAAAACTGTCTCACATATATAGAAACCATGTAAAAGTGCAAACCTGGACTTAGCCAATAGATAGTCAATATGCCATATAGGCCTTAATACAAAAGAATCCAATAACATAAATGCAAATCTAAAAACTACTAAGTCTTCATAACGCTGGAATATAGATGGTAGCATCCCGAACATAAGGACCTACCAAGACATGGAGAAAGAGTTCCAAGCTTCTTCAACTCGACCTGCTTAACTTCAATGGCCGAAACCTACAGTTGTAGTAATATAAAGTAATGGGGTTAGTACGCCACATGTACTAAGTATGGGTATATGCACATAACACATAGGGACATGCATGAAACAGGATCATTTATCATCTCTTTAGAAAACATGCTAAGTCATATGAAAATCTTCAATGCACATACCATATAACACATACAAGTTACAGATTTCATCAAACTTAAAACATGATCACAATAAAAAATATATTATCATAGATTCATGGTAACATTTCATATTCAATAGATCATATAGACACAACATACAAAATATTTACCAATGACCTCATCCCCAACCTACAAGTGCAATGGTCATGTGAAGCCCCATAACCCTACACAACCAAGTAGATAAGATAGGAGGCCATAAGTAAAGCCTTGCTTCATATAACTTGTAACATAAGTAGTCATCACTTCATATAGCAAATAACCAAATAACATATTCATCATAATGACCAACATTCATATAATAGTAACATCATATATCATAATCATCATATCTTTCATATTATCATATTCATTAGAACAATCTCCTAGAACTTCCCTTAGAATCAACTTGTGCAATGTCTAGGTAGCGTCCCATACCACTACCTATACTAAGCAAACTCTTCAAGTCACCCTATTCAACGTTTATTTACTCGTCTTTTGTTTTACATGAGGGAACATAGGCATTAACCTACATAGACCATGTGAGATAAACATGGAATCCGGTGTCTTCCCCACACCGAAAAGAGGTGGTCTACCGGCCAAAGTAGAATCGAATACTACCTAGCTTTCTTATGTGGATCCACTTGCTAGTAACCTATGGTGGCAGCATAGTTCGAGAACTAGGAGATGTATTAGAGACCCATAGTTCCACATTACATGGCAACCTCAATCTCATGAGAATTAGCGTGAACCTACATTACCGCTGGGGAAGGGACACTTCCCATATCTAGTTCATCGGTGCTTAGCTTAAGTTCCTTTTCTTGAAATAACCTTTAATTTGTCTTTTATCAAAAACTTATCATAGGTCATAGGAGATTATCTCCTTGTATAACATGATCATGAGCTCTTTTAGATTAGATGAGAATTGTCCTTTCATCATAACCTTTCTTTTTGTGAGATTTACATGGCATAATCATCTTGAGTAAAGCATACAAGAGAGTATCATAACTTGCGTTTTCATATTCTTATCATAATATCAAAATTTACATGTTCATAGCCAGCATATTCACATAGCAACATCATACATACTTTCATAACATAGCATCATGGCTTATAGGCTAGCATAAACATCTTAGAGTAATCACAATTTTAGAAGACTTACCTCTTGCTTCCAAGAACCTTATTCATCATGCGATATTGATAATAATACTTAGTAAAATACTCAATGATATAATCAAGAACAACTCATAAAATCATGTACAAAATCAATACATAGCGTAGGAGAAGGTAAACGGGTCATTAAAGGGTTCATTCAAACCTTACATTCTAACCCTAACGTTTTTACATTATCAAACACTACAAACAACCCATTCGAAACCATCACATAGAGAAAGAACATGTATCACCTGACATTCAAACATTATCAATCAATTACTCAACAATTCATGCAAAATCAAGTACAGAAAACGTTTACTTTTCATTGAAAATCATAAATCTAGGGTTAGGAAGAAAATCCGTTTTGTAGAGTAAAAACCCTAGTATTAGAAGTTCTTGAAAACTTATCTTGAAAGGACCTCTTGGGGAAAGGAATCCAAAAAGTGAAAACCCATACCTTATAGATGAAGAATCCATGAAATCTGATTGGAACTTCGAAACCTACGTCTTCTCCCTTAAGCTTTTCTTGTTCTTCAATGGAGTTTGGAAAAGATAGCGTTCTTGAGAGATTAGAGAGTATTTCGTTTTATCTGGTTTGGGACGTGTAAAATTGGTCTAAAACTAACCTAATATCAATATATAGACGTCCCAATAATTACCCTAAAGACCCTCCACTTAAATTACCTAAAACGCCCCACCTAAATTGACTACAACTAGGAGAACATTTGACTTAGGGTCTCGGGTTTGACTAGGAATTAAATTAATTAATTAAGTTTTTCATTTAATTAATTAAGTGACCTAGGGTAATTACTAAAGTACCCCTAAGTCGTTAGGACTATAACCAACCCTTTTGGACCATCCTAGGTTAGGTACTAGGATGTTTATTTATTTAGTTATTCGGTTAGTGTCACCCGGTTAGGTCTTAGGATTTCGGGCACACTAGTTGGTTTATTTTAGTTAGTCCTAGGTTAATTAGCTAGTTAGGTTAGTTAGTTTGGACCTAGAATTAGTTAGGGAGCTCTACCCCACATGGTTTGATCCGACACGCCTGCACCCTAACCGCCCTAACCGAATCAGTTGGGCTTGTCTCTCGGCCGGTTGCACATGTGCTTGCACATGTGTTGATGTGCACTTTGCTCAATCCGTGCATTCTGGAAAGTTTACTTCTTGTCCAAGGATCCTCACTATGTCCTTGGGCACTGCTTAACTTACATGATCATTTTAAATGATCATGTGCTATGGTACCTAGGCTTGACACTTGGATGCCTCGTACCTAATGTGCTAAGAATTCAATAATTTTAACTTAGGATCTTTATTGCTGATACAATTCCTAAATAAGCTTGGATTGGAGTATTTGAACATCAAAGGGTATTTTTAAGTTATAAGTTACTTGTGAATACATACAAAAATTGGCTAACACCCTTAAGCCAATATTCTCTAATATGCCCAATATTACTTAATGTTGGACATTGGGATGCCTATGTACCTCAATTCATATTCTTAAAACCTAATAAGCTCTTCACTAGACAAGTACATTTTACGAAATATTACATTATCCCCCCCTTAGGAACATTCATCTCCGAATGACACTAAAATCTTTTGGAGGGTAAGGAATAGACTAAATACTAGCAGCACAACAAGCACATATCATATAATTACATTAGCACTCAATTTATGATGCACAAACATATAAGAGATACATATTCATAACACATAGTGAGGCATTTCCTTCTCAACCTTATCATAAGCTCAAAAATGCATCAAAGAGTTACCATGCTATCAATCTTCTCAAGATAACAACAAAACAGCAAAATCTCAAGAAAACATATGCATACAAGTTTCACATAAGTGCAAGAATAGAGTATGACAACATCTTCTTAAAACTCTAGTTGGTACTATCTTTTACAAAAAAATGCACCTATTTAGTAAACAAGTTAATTTTTTTTTTCATTCTTGTTAAATTGGGCACGAAGTCTTTATAAGACATTCTTTATTGGCTATGCCCATTCTTTGATTTTTATCACTAGCCAAGTCAATTAAATTCTTGTATATCCTATAGTAATCACATCATTTTAAGCAAGCCAACTTTTAACCTTTGATTAGCCTATAATAACAATTCAATATTTAACCTGGTTCTGATACCAAGTTTGTCACACACGAAACCTAGACCCCAGATGAGACCGGTGTCGTTAACCTCTCAGAAGTCGCAGACAAGCCTCTTTTTAGGTTTCATCACAATCATACAATTAACTTTGCGGAAAAATTAAATACTTTTAATATACTAATGAAGTATACTTAGAATTCATACTTAAGATTTATATAGACATACAATATTCTAAAACTGTCTCACATATATAGAAACCATCTAAAGGTGCAAATCTGGACTTAGCCAATAGATAGTCAATATGCCATATAGGCCTTAATACAAAAGAATCCAAGAACATAAATGGAAATCTAAAAACTACTAAGTCTTCATAACGCTGGAATATAGATGGTAGCGTCCCGAACATAAGGACCTACCAAGACATGGAGAAAGAGTTCCAAGCTTCTTCAACTCGACCTGCTTAACTTCAATGGCCGGAACCTACAGTTGTAATAATATAAAGTAATGGGGTTAGTACGCCACATGTACTATGTATGGGTATATGCACATAACAGATAGGGACATGCATGAAACAGGATCATTTATCATCTCTTTAGAAAACATGCTAAGTCATATGAAAATCTTCAATGCACATACCATATAACACATACAAGTTACAGATTTCATCAAACTTAAAACATGATCACAATAAAAAATATATTATCATAGATTCATGGTAACATTTCATATTCAATAGATCATATAGACACAACATACAAAATATTTACCAATGACCTCATCCCCAACCTACAAGTGCAATGGTCATGTGAAGCCCCATAACCCTACACAACCAAGTAGATAAGATAGGAGACCATAAGTAAAGCCTTACTTCATATAACTTGTAACATAAGTAGTCATTACTTCATATAGCAAATAACCAAATAACATATTCATCATAATGACCAACATTCATATAAGAGTAACATCATATATCATAATCATCATATCCTTCATATTATCATATTCATTAGAACAATCTCCTAGGACTTCACTTAGAATCAACTTGTGCAATATCTAGGTAGTGTCCCATACCACTACCTATACTAAGCAAACTCCTCAAGTCACCCTAGTCAACGTTCATTTACTTGTCTTTCGGTTTACATGAGGGAACATAGGCATTAACCTACATAGACCATGTGAGATAAACATGGAATTCGGTGTCTTCCCCACACCTAAAAGAGGTGGTCTACCGTCCAAATTAGAATCGAATACTACCTAGCTGTCACGACTGGAATCTAGACCCCAGACGAGACCGGCGTCATTGACCTCTCAGAGGTCGCTAACAAGCCTACCTACGTCATACTTACTTTACATAGGTTAATTTTAGCGGAATATTTGATACTTTTCGTTCTTTAAACATGCTTGCCAAACATTCTTAAAATTTTATAATCGTTCATCATCAACCATCTAACATTAAAGTGATAAACAACTGAAAGATATAGTTCATAAGTCTTAATTGTATAATTGCCAAAATGGCATCAATACAAAGCCTGAATAAAAACAGGAAAGAAATGCTAGTGGAACATGCTCCACTAGCTCAAATCTAAACTACGCTAGAATGTAAAACAGTAGCATCCTCGAATGCATGAGGACCTACCAAACTCCGGATGAATGCTGACGTCCGGATATCTGCAACGACGATCCTGTAGCTCTATCGTCCACCTGTGCCTGTACCTAAAATAGTAAAGTTTGTATGGGTTTGTACACACTTGTACTAAGTATGGGTATATGCAAGCACACACCACGGACATGCATGAGAAATAATAGCTCTTTCCTAACAACATGATTTTTGGAAGTCAAGTCAGTGGACTTGCCAAATTGGGATTAGAAAAGTTAGTGAACTTTCCAAATTGGGTTAGGAAAGGTCATGCCATGAGAGTAACATGCATCATTATAAATATCGTATTGCACACAACACATAATATCTTCATATAGCACGTATCATAACACATAACATGTAACACATAACTTCTTTCATATTATTCATTCATATGCCATGAGACCTTCGAATCATGGACTTGACATTAAGACTTTCAAGAATGAGGGCTCAACATATGGGACCTCAACTAGGGAATCTTCATTAGCAAACACAGAGTCTGCTTCATTCATTCATACATACTTCATTTCATTTAATTCGTAGGCCAGTGTGAACACCAGCTATACCTAGGGTGTAGTTTAAGACTTTCATTGGATTTACTGTGCAATGATCAAGAATAACCTAGTATTATTACTTTAGTCTAGATCACCTCTTGATTATCCTATCCTAACATATTTGGAACCATTCATTTCATTATGTGCTTCATTTGAGGCTGGCCTCATTCGTTCATTGGAAACTTTAACTTTAACCGACTTAGATCATGTGAGCATCATGAAATCCAGTGTCTCTCACACACTGAAAAGAGGTGGAATCACCGGCCAAAGTGACCCAATAACATGCTAGTGTACATGGGAATTTAACCCCGCCAGATCCCTATATTGGCAGTATAGGTTCGAAGACTAGGAGATATAAGGAGACCTATACCCGGCAAGACGGAAAGTCTCATCTCATGAGAGTTACGTGAACCTCCGTCCTTCCAGAAAGAAGGCATCACCGCTCATAGCTAGTCTATCGGTGCTCAGTATAAAGTTCCATTACATTCAACTCATACATCATGGAAGCTGGCTTCTAGTATGAGGACATCATAGCTCAATAGATGATTTCTCATCTCATCATTAGTATTAAGTGTGTTAATCTCAATACTTTCATTAGAGTGTTCATAGAGACTGGTCTCTTCATTAACTTTACACTCTCATAGGTGAGTACGTTTTGGTAACAATTACTTAGGCTCATTTGAGATTGTTCTCATCTTTTACATTAGCCTCACATCATGTTGTCACCACATCCTTCATCATTAGCACCTTACTTTTCATTACTCACCTCTTATTACGTGAATGTTCATTTCATCATATGCCAATGCACTTGGTCTTTTAATGTATCTTACACTCATACTTAACCCTTCTAAGGTTCGTCATTTCATTACATACATCTTAGGTTCACTTACCTTTGAACGTATGTTAGACTTATGTGTCTATACATACAAGCCATGGGCTTCATTCATAATTCGCTAAGTGATTCTTACTTTCCTAAGATTATGTAGTACAAGACTTATGTATCTTGTATATATGCCAAGATCTAATTTTTTTTTGATCTAAGTAGATGGCATTATTTTTGGATATTTTACTCACGTATGACTTATGCCTCAATACGAAATTTTGGGCAAGGGAACGCAAATCTTGAATCACTTGAATATCATTTATATTTTTCATTAATTTTATTTCTAATATTCATAACAATAGATTCTAATAAAATCTCAACAGTTATATTGATGGATAAATTTTCTATTTTAATTTCACTCTTAATTGACCAAAGGGTTGGGGGTTCGAGCCCCCACAACCTCTTAACTTTTTAATTCAATTAAATTCACTAAAATGGGGAGGTTGTGGGTTCGAACCCCCACAGCCCCCTTTATTTTTGTTTCATTTTCGCTGAGGGGGCTATGAGGTGGTGGGTTCGAACCCCCACAGCCCTTCTATTTTTTTCTTTTTAAAAAAAAACCTTTCCTTCGCGCTTACTAAGAGGTCGTGGGTTCGAATCCCACGCCTCCCCTTTAATTTTTCTTCTCTTTTCGCGAGGGCAGGGCTTGTCGCGAGTTCGAACCCCCAGCCCCCCTTTATTTTTCTTTTCTTTTCGCGAGGGCAGGACTGGTCGCGAGTTCGAACCCCCAGCCCCCCTTTATTTTTCTTTTCTTTTCGCGAGGGCAGGGCTGGTCGCGAGTTCGAACCCCCAGCCCCCCCTTTTTTTTTTTTTCCTATTCTCTTTCGCGACACCAGTAGCTAAGGGGTTCGATTCTCCTTAGCTTCTTCACATTTTTCCCTTTTTTTTCCAGCTTCTTTCACTGGTGAGGTCTTGGGTTCGATTCCCATTGACCTCACTTATTTTATTTTATTTTAAAAACCCAGAATTTGACACTTTTGATAGATACAAAAATCTAGAAATTTTAGTCCTTCTCCAACCATTTTAAGGTGCATTTTTTTCATATGTTTAGATAGCTATAAGATGGTTATTCAATTCACAATAAGTCATTATAATGAACATCACATTGTACACCCATTACACACATAAAATACACAATAAATACATAACTTATACACCCCAAAACAGTGACTAAAACACTGCCCTATACACACCTATACATCAACTTTTCCGGTTATATTTTGATGATCATTATCGTAATTTCCCGCACATAAACACGTTCGTATTTAATTTAAACACATCATTCATGCTAAAATCTAGCAGCACAACATACCTATCCTACAAATTCGTTTGGGAGCTAAGGACAAGGACATACGAAGGGGAACAACCTTAATTTCAAAAGTTTAAGAAGCGTTTGAAAGAAAGTACTCTTGGAGAAAGAATTCCATGAGAGAAACCCATACCTTTTGACGCTGTTAAAGCTTGAAATTTCTGCCCGGAAACTCCTCTTACCACGCCCAATTCACCCAAAGTTCCACCACCAACTTGACGGAAATCTCTCTTGCCTTAACGTTTTTGATTTTCCTTGCTTTTTCTTAAAACTTTTTGTGAGTTTTTCTTTCAAGTGTGAAGAACAATTGTTATTGAATTGTTTTTGAGCTTTTTAGGTAGTCTGAGCGTGAGGGAAAGAGAGTTGGGATCGTGGGAGAGGGTTGAGAAACGTGAGGGAGGTATTGTTTTAGGATTAGGAGACTAATTCAAGACTTAGTCAAAATTAGGATTTAATTAATTTAATAAAAATCTGTTTTTTTTATTAAATCAGCTTAACAATTATTAATTAATTAAATTAATTTATCAACCTTAAATAAAAGCAATTTAAATCATTGCTTCCACCTAGGTTCGAACCCGGGTGAAGCAAGACTCTACTCCAAGAGTTAAATTTCGGCTCTCTCTCCCAAAATTGCCCCTCCATCTTATTAAATAATTAATTAATTATATATTTAGGGTAATTACGATATTACCCTTAGCCTGGTAAAAGACCATTTTACCCCTAGACCTTCAAAACTTAAGATTTCTTCTTTTAAGTCCGGTAAAGACTCCTTCGATTAAATCTTAGTTTTCGAGAGCCTTACATGGTTGGTCCCAACCTTTCCAAGCTCAACTTACTTGGTCGTAGTAAGGGTTCTAAGGTCTGGTTCTGCGCGTATCAGTCCGTGTGAACTTTGGTGTAATCGCAAGCATTCTTGACACCCTAAGTCTTGACCCTATTCATTTTTAGGGTTGTTACATTATCCCCCCCTTAGAAACATTCGTCCCCGAATGACACTACCACTTCACATCGTAATGCTAGTCAAATCATAATAAAATCACTATACATAGTCAATCAATAGCAACAAAACACGGAGAGATAAGGAGCCATAGGTTTAAGAGTAGGAAGTCTAACCTCAAGAGCTAAAAAGGTGAGGGTAGCGGGCTCTCATGTCGGCCTCAGCCTCCCACCAAGCACCCTCAACAAGATGATTTCTCCACAATACCTTTACTGTGGCAATCTCCTTGTTTCTCAGTCGCTTGACCTGTCTGTCTAAGATCTCAACAGGTACCTCCTCATAAGATAATTCTTCACCAACCCCCAAACCTTCAACAGGTAAGATTGATGCTGGATCACCTAGGCACTTCTTCAACATAGAGACATGAAAGACTGGATGAACAGAAGCTAGCTGCGCAGGCAATGCTAACTCATAGGCCACCTCACCCACACGCTGTAGGATCTCATATGGCCCCACATACCTTGGACTCAACATCCTTTTTCTACCAAATCTCATCACCCCTTTCATAGGTGATATTTTTAAGTAAACCTAGTCACCAACATCAAACTCTAAGGGCCATTTTCTGTTATCAGCATATGACTTCTGCCGACTGTAAGCAGTAGTCAACCTGTCCCTAATCACTCTGACCTTCTGTAAGGCCTCATGAATGATCTCCGGACCTAAAATGGATGATTCTCCAACCTCGAACCACCCAACTGGAGATCTACATATCCTACCATACAGTGCCTCGAACGGTGCAATCCCAATGCTGGAGTGATAACTATTATTATACGAAACTCTATCAAAGGCATATGGTCATCCCAGCTACCTCTGAAGTCAATCACACACGCTCTCAACATGTCCTCCAATGTCTGAATAGTGCGCTCTGCCTGCCCATCTGTCCGAGGATGAAAGGCAGTGCTAAGCTTCACCTGCGTGCCCAAGCTCTTCTGGAAAGATCTCCAGAAATGTGAAGTAAACTGAGCTCCTCTATCTGAAATAATAGATAAGGGAATCCCATTCCATCTCACAATCTCATCAATGTAGAGTCTCGCATAATCCTCGGCTCTGTAAGTAGACTTCACAGGGATAAAGTGGGCAGACTCAGTCAACCTGTCCACAATAACCCATATGGAGTCATGCTGCCTCCTAGTCCTCGGAAGGCCAACCACGAAATCTATATTAATGGCCTCCCACTTCCAAGTCGGAACCTCAATAATCTGAGTCAGACCACCAGGCTTAAGATGCTCTGCCTTAACCTGCTGACAATTAGGACACTTGGCCACATATTCTGCAATGTCCTTCTTTATGCCATCCCACCAATAAATCTGCTTAAGATCATGATACATCTTGGTGGAACCTGGATGTATGGAATATCTGGAACCATGGGGTTCTGCAACAATCATGGTCCGCAAATCATCCACATCTGGCACACACAGCCTGTCCTGATACTTAAGTATGCCATCACCTCCCAAAGCGAAAGACTCATTCATCGTCATCAGCACTGAGTCCTTTAGTTCCATCAACACAGGATCTAGATGCTGACCCTACTTGACTTCAACTACCAAGGATGATTCAGAACTAGGATGAACTGAAACATCCCCACTAGTGGAGTCAACCAAACGCACACCCAGTCTGGCCAGTCTTTGTACATCTTTCACCAGCTCTTTCTTCTCATCCTCAACGTGGGCTGTACTTCCCATGCTCATCCTGCTCAAAGCATCAGCTACAACAGTAGCCTTACCTAGATGGTAGTGCATATTCATGTCATAATCCTTCAACAACTCCAACCATCTCCGCTGACGTAGATTCAACTCCCTCTGTGTGAACACGTACTGGAGACTCTTATGGTCTGTGAACACATCCACATGCACTCCATACAGATAATGCCTCAAAAGCTTCAGTGCAAACACCACAGCTGCCAACTCCAGGTCATGAGTGGGATAATTCTTCTCATGAACCTTGAGATGTCTGGATGCATAGGCAATCATCTTACCAACCTGCATAAGAACACAACCCAAACCAACCCTAGATGCATCACAATAAAGAGTGTAATTCTCACCACACTTAGGCAAAGTAAGCACCGGGGCTGAAGTGAGTCTGTCCTTAAGATCCTGGAAACTCTTCTCACAAATCTCCGTCCATTCAAACTTGGCTTTCTTCTTAGTCAAAGCTGTCAATGGGGCAGCAATGGAATAAAAGCCCTCCACAAACCTGCGGTAGTAACCAGCCAATCCCAAAAAGCTATGGATGTCAGTGGGGGTAAGAGGCTTTGGCCAGTTCTTCATTGCCTCAGTCTTCCTGGGATCCACCTCCATGCCCTGATCGGACACAACATGACCCAGGAAGGTCACTGATCTCAGACAGAATTCACATTTGCTGAATTTGACATATAACTGATGCTGTCTAAGTACCTGCAAGGTTAGTCTTAAATGTTGTTCATGATCTTCCTTGGTCTTAGAGTAGATGAGAATGTCATCAATGAATACTATGACGAAAGAGTCAAGGTATTCACGGAAGACCCTGTTCATGAGATCCATAAATGCAGCAGGTGCATTCGTGAGACCAAATGACATGACTAGAAACTCATAGTGACCATAGCGGGTACGAAAGGCTGTCTTTAGGATATCTCCATCCCTAACCCTAAGCTGATGATACCTTGAACGAAGATCAATCTTAGAGAAGAAACTAGACCCTTGGAGCTGATCGAACAAATCATCTATTCTGGGGAGTGGATACTTATTCTTTATAGTGACTTTGTTGAGCTGGCGATAATCGATACACATTCTAAGGGTCCCATCTTTCTTCTTTACAAACAACACTGGAGCGCCCCAAGGGGATATGCTCGGCTGAATGAAACCCTTGTCAGTGAGATCTTTTAACTGCAGCTTCAACTCTTTGAGTTCAGCTGGAGCCATTCTGTAAGGAGGAATTGAGATTGGTTTAGTATCGGGTTCTAAATCGATACCAAAGTCAATCTCTCAAAGGGGAGGGACTCCAGGCAAATCATCAGGAAACACATCTAAGAACTCATTCACTACAGGTACTGAGTCTAAGGAAGGAATGTCAAGATATAAATCATTAACACTCACAAGATGACACAATAACCCCTTGGACATCATTTTATTGGCCTTAAGGTTAGAAATCAAGGGATTAGGACGACTCGAATTGTACCCCTCCCAGACTAACTCTTCTTCATTAGGAAAGCGAAATTTCACCACTCTACTACGACAGTCCAAGCAAGCATAACAACTGTGAAACCAATCCATGCCAAGAATAACATCAAAATCATGCATGGGTAACTCAACCAAGTTTGCACACATAGTTTTACCACTCACAACTATTGGGCAATCCTTGTATACTCTATCAGTTCTTACATTCTCTCCTAAAGGTGTACTAACCACTATAGGATCATGCAGAACATCAGGCAATATCTCAAAAGTAAGAGCAGAGGAGTTACAAAGGAAAGTGTAGACCCTAGATCAAGGAAACCATAAACAGAAGTTGAGAACACTTGCAGCATACCTGTGACCACATCAGCGAACTTCTCCTGCTCCTCCCTGCCCTTCAGGGCATAGAACTTGTTCCTCTTAGGAGGCTCGGCTGCTGCTGCACCCTGTGGATTAGGCCTAGGCTGAGCATTACCTCCAGCCTGACCTATGTTCTGTGGACAGTCTCTGATCATGTGTCCACTCTTACCACAACCGAAGCAGGCATTAGTGCCCTGTCTGCACTCTCCACTGTGAGCTCGGCCACACTTAGCACAATTCTTCTTAGGACGCTGCATCTCACCTCCATTGCCCTTCTTGGGCTCAGATATGCCTCCTCTAGGTGTAACACTCCTATGAGGATTAGAATTCCCAGAACTCTGTTGCCCCTTTTTGAACCTTGGCTGCTCACGGACGCCAAAGTTGTTCCTGTGGCCTCCATGACTGGGTCCTGCCTGATCTTGAGGCCTAGGCCTCCTAGCATCACGAACACCTCTGTTTCTGCGGCTGTCCTCTACCTTCTGGACATGCACCATCAACCTGGAAAGATATATATTATCATGGAGCATCGCAGATCGACACTCCTCCTCCAGGTCCCCTTTGATTCCTGTGAGGAACCTGCTCATCTCATCCCTGCTGTTATAAACCAGGGAAGTATCATACCTGGATGATTTCAACAAAGTTGAGTATTCTCCTCATTCTTGCTATTAAATACTAGGGAAAATAACATACCTTGAAAGCTTAACAAACTTCAGGGAATACTCCCTGACTGTCATAGATCCTTGTTTAAGGTTGATGAATTCCTCAACCTTGGCCTCCCTCATCTCCTTGGGGAAGAATCTCTCCAGAAATGCTGTCTTGAACAGCTCCCATGTGACAGGCACTCCACCTAAGACACGGCTATCTTGCCACATCTTGTACCAAGTCTGTGCAACATCCTTGAGATGATAGGAAGCCAGCTCAGCCTTCTCAATATCAGTGGCCCCCATAGCCACCAGGATCTTATGTACCTCATCCACAAACTCCTGGGGATCCTCTGCAGTCCTAGACCCTATGAAAATAGGAGGATTAATCCTCGTGAAATCCCTCAGCCTGTCAGCCATGCTACGAACCGGTGGGTTCTCCCTCTGAACATCCTGCCGGTTGACCTGGGCAGTCATAGCCTGGGCCTGCATAGTAATGGCCTGTGCCATCTGGGCCAGAGATGCCCTCACCTCAGCATCAGTCAACCCAGCTGGATTAACTGGCACATCCACTCCTTCAGCTGGAGCCTAGGGTGGAACTCGGTTGCCCCCAACTGCTGCTCTTCCTCTCCTCTGACCAATAGCCCTCCTAGGGTTCATTCTCTGAATACAACAAAAAATGATGTTAGATATGCTCATAACACCAAGAAATCAGACATTCATAAAAGCACGATAAGATTCGAAGAAGGGAAATTTTCCTACGCATCATGCAGTCTCTAATTCAGGATAGTGGTGCACTTCACTACCGCGACTTAGAAAATACTCAATGTGGTTGATGTGAACTTATTATTTTCGTAATTTAATCTAGTGATCTGATACCAACTTTGTCACGACTGGAATCTAGACCCCAGACGAGACTGGCGTCGTTGACCTCTCAGAGGTCGCTAACAAGCCTACCTATGTCATACTTACTTTACATAGGTTAATTTTAGCAGAAAATTTGAAACTTTTCGTTCTTTAAACATGCTTGCCAAACATTCTTAAAATTTTATAGTCGTTCATCATCAACCATCTAACATTAAAGAGATAAACAACTGAAAGAAATAGTTCATAAGTCTTAATTGTATAATTGCCAAAATGGCATCAATACAAAGCATGAATAAAAACAGGAAAGAAACGCTAGTGGAACATGCTCCACTAGCTCAACTCTAAACTACGCTAGAATGTAAAACAGTAGCATCCTCGAAAGCATGAGGACCTACCAAACTCCGGATGAATACTGACGTCCAGATATCTGCAACGACGATCCTGTAGCTCTATCGTCCACCTGTGCCTATACCTAAAATAGTAAAGTTTGTAGGGGTTAGTACACACTTGTACTAAGTATGGGTATGTACAAGCACACACCACGGACATGCATGAGAAAGAATAGCTCTTTCCTAACAACATGATTTTTGGAAGTCAAGTCAGTGAACTTGCCAAATTGTGATTAGAAAGGTTAGTGAACTTTCCAAATTGGGTTAGGAAAGGTCATGCCATAAGAGTAACATGCATCATTATAAATATCGTATTGCACACAGCACATAATATCTTCATATAGCACATATCATAGCACATAACATGTAACACATAGCTTCTTTCATATTATTCATTCATATGCCATGAGACCTTGGAATCATGGGCTTGGCATTAAGACTTTCCAGAATGAGGGCTCAACATATGGGACCTCAACTAGGGAGTCTTCATTAGCAAACATAGAGACTGCTTCATTCATTCATACCTACTTCATCTCATTTAATTCGTAGGCCAGTGTGAACACCAGCTATACCTAGGGTGTAGTTTAAGACTTTCATCGGGTTTACTGTGCAATGATCAAGAATAACCTAGTATTATTACTTGAGTCTAGCTCACCTCTTGATTATCCTATCCTAACACTTTTGGTACCATTCATTTCATTATGTGCTTCATTTGAGGCTGGCCTCATTCGTTCATTGGAAACTATAACCTTAACTAACATAGATCATGTGTGCATCATGAAATCCAGTGTCTCCCCCACACTGAAAAGAGGTGGAATCACCGGCCAAAGTGACCCAATAACATGCTAGCGTACATGGGAATTTAACCCCGCCAGATCCCTATATTGGAAGTATAGGTTCGAAGACTAGGAGATATAAGGAGACCTATACCCGGCAAGCCGGACAGTCTCATCTCATGAGAGTTACGTGAACCTCCGCCCTTCTCGAAAGAAGGCATCACCGCTCATAGCTAGTCTATCGGCGCTCAGTATAAAGTTCCATTACATTCAACTCATACGTCATGGAAGCTGGCTTCTAGTATGAGGACATCATAGCTCAATAGATGATTTCTCATCTCATCAGAGTGTTCATAGAGACTGGTCTCTTCATTAACTTTACACTCTCATAGATGAGTACGTTTTGGTAACAATTACTTAGGCTCATTTGATATTGTTCTCATCTTTTACATTAGCCTCACATCATGTTGTCACCACATCCTTCATCATTAGCACCTTTACTTTTCATAGTTACTCACCTCTTATTACGTGAATGTTCATTTCATCATATGCCAATGCACTTGGCCTTTTAGTTTATCTTACACTCATACTTAACCCTTCTAGGGTTCATCATTTCATTACATACATCTTCGGTTCACTTACTTTTGAACGTATGTTAGACTTATGTGTCTATACATACAAGCCATGGGGCTTTATTCATAATTCGCTAAGTGATTCTTACTTTCCTAAGATTATGTAGTACAAGACTTATGTATCTTGTATATATGCCAAGATCTAATTTTTTTTGATCTAAGTAGATGGCATTATTTTTGGATATTTTACTCACGTATGACTTATGCATCAATACGAAATTTTGGGCTAGGGAACCCAAATCTTGAATCACTTGAATATCATTTATATTTTTCATTAATTTTATTTCTAATATTCATAACAATAGATTCTAAATTAAATCTCAACATTTATATTGATGGATAAATTTTCTATTTTAATTTCACTCTTAATTGACCAAAGGGTTGGGGGTTTGAGCCCCCACAACCTCTTAACTTTTTAATTCAATTAAATTCACTAAAATGGGGAGGTTGTGGGTTCGAACCCCCACAAGCCCCTTTAATTTTGTTTCATTTTCGCTGAGGGGGCTATGAGGTGGTGGGTTCGAACCCCCACAGCCCTTCTATTTTTTTCTTTTAAAAAACAAACCTTTCCTTCGCGCTTACTGGGAGGTCGTGGGTTCGAATCCCACACCTCTCCTTTAATTTTTCTTCTCTTTTCGCGAGGGCAGGGCTTGTCGCGAGTTCAAACCCCCAGCCCCCCTTTGTTTTTCATTTCTTTTCGCGAGGGCAGGGCTTGTCGCGAGTTCGAACCCCCAGCCCCCCTTTATTTTTCTTTTCTTTTCGCGAGGGCAGGGCTTGTCGCGAGTTCGAACACCCAGCCCCCCATTTATTTTTCTTTTCCTTTTCTTTTCGCGAATCCACAGGTGGGTCGCGAGTTCGATCCCCCAACCCTTCTGTTTTTCTTTTTTTTCCTTTTCTCTTTCGCGACACCAGTAGCTAAGGGTGCAAATCTGGACTTAGCCAATAGATAGTCAATATGACATATAGGCCTTAATACAAAAGAATCCAAGAACATAAATGGAAATCTAAAAACTACTAAGTCTTCATAAAGCTGGAATATAGATGATAGCGTCCCTAACATAAGGACCTACCAAGACATGGAGAAAGAGTTCCAAGCTTCTTCAACTAGACATGCTTAACTTCAATGGACGAAACCTACAGTTGTAGTAGTACAAAGTAATGGGGTTAGTGCGCCACATGTACTAAGTATGGGTATATGCACATAACATATAGGGACATGCATGAAACAGGATCATTTATCATCTCTATAGATAACATGCTAAGTCATATGAAAATCTTCAATGCACATACTATATAACACATACAAGTTACGGATTTCATCAAACTTAAAACATGATCACAATCAAAGACATATTATCAGAGATTCATGGTAACATTTCATATTCAATAGATCATATAGAGACAACATACAAAATATTTACCAATGACCTCATCCCAACCAACAAGTGCAATGGTCATGTGATGCCCCATAACCCTACACAACCAAGTAGATAAGATAGGAGACCATAAGTAAAGCCTTGCTTCACATAACTTGTAACATAAGTAGTCATCACTTCATATAGCAAATAACCAAATAACATATTCATCATAATGACCAACATTCATATAAGAGTAACATCATATATCATAATCATCATATCTTTCATATTATCATATTCATTAGAACAATCTCCTAGGACTTCCCTTAGAATCAACTTGTGCAATGTCTAGGTAGCGTCCCATACCACTACCTATACTAAGCAAACTCCTCAAGTCACCCTAGTCAACGTTCATTTACTTGTCTTTCATTTTACATGAGGGAACATAGGCATTAACCGACATAGACCATGTGAGCTAAACATGGAATCCGGTGTCTTCCCCACACCGAAAAGAGGTGGTCTACCGGCCAAAGTAGAATCGAATACTACCTAGATTTCTTATGTGGATCCACTTGCTAGTAACCTATGGTGGCAGCATAGTTCGAGAACTAGGAGATGTATTAGAGACCGATAGTTCCACATTACATGGCAACCTCAATCTCATGAGAATTAGTGTGAACCTACCTTCCCGCTGGGGAAGGGACTTCCCATATCTAGTTCATCGGTGCTTAGCTTAAGTCTCTTTTCTTGAAATAACCTTTAATTTTTTTTTATCAAAAACTTATCATAGGTCATAAGAGATTATCTCCTTGTATAACATGATCATGAGCTCTTTTAGATTAGATGAGAATTGTCCTTTCATCGTAACCTTTCTTTTTGTGAGATTTACATGGTATGATCATCTTGTGTAAAGCATACAAGAGAGTATCATAACTTGTGTTTTCATATTCTTATCACAATGTCACAATGTACATGTTCATAGCCAGCATATTCACATAGCAACATCATACATACTTTCATAACATAGCATCATGGCTTATAGGCTAGCATAAACATCTTAGAGTAATCACAATTTTAGAAGACTTACCTCTTGCTTCCAAGAACCTTATTCATCAAACGATATTCATAATAATACTTAGTAAAATACTCAATGATATAATCAAGAACAACTCATAAAATCATGTACAAAATCAATGCATAGCGTAGGAGAAGGTAAACGGGTCATTAAAGGGTTCATTCAAACCTTACATTCTAACCCTAACGTTTTTACATTATCAAACACTACAAACAACCCATTCGAAATCATCACATAGAGAAAGAACATGTATCGTACGACATTCAAACATTATCAATCAATTACTCAACAATTCATGCGAAATCAAGTATAGAAAACGTTTACTTTTCATTGAAAATCATAAATCCAGGGTTAGGAAGAAAATCTATTTTGTAGAGTAATAGCCCTAGTATTAGAAGTTCTTGAAAAATTATCTTTAAAGGACCTATTGGGGAAAGGAATGCCAAGAGTTAAAACCCATACCTTATAGATGAAGAATCCACAAAATCTGATTGGAACTTCGAAAACTACGTCTTCTCCCTTAAGCTTTTCTTGTTCTTCAATGGAGTTTGGAAAAGAGAGCGTTCTTGAGAGATTAGAGAGTATTTCGTTTGATCTGGTTTGGGACGTGTAAAAGTGGTCTAAAACTAACCTAATATCAATATATAGACATCCCAATAATTACCCTAATGACCCTCCACTTAAATTACCTAAAATGCCCCACCTAAATTGACTACAACTAGGAGAACATTTGACTTAGGGTCTCGGGTTTGACTAGGAATTAAATTAATTAATTAAGTTTTTCATTTAATTAATTAAGTGACCTAGGGTAATTACAAAACTACCCCTAAGTCGTTAGGACCATAACCAACCCTTTTGGACCATCCTAGGTTAGGTACTAGGATGTTTCTTTAGTTAGTTATTCGGTTAGTGTTACCCGGTTAGGTCTTAGGATTTCGAGCACACTAGTTGATTTATTTTAGTTAGTCCTAGGTTAATTATCTAGTTAGGTTAGTTAGTTTGGACCTAGAATTAGTTAGGGAGCTCTACCCCACATGGTTTAATCCGACACGCCTGCCCCCTAACCGCCCTAACCGAATCGGTTGGGCTTGTCTCTCGGCCGGTTACACATGTGCTTGCACATGTGCTGCACATGTGTTGTTGTTCACTTTCCTCAATCCGTGCATTCTGGAAAGTTCACTTCTTGTCCAAGGATCCTTACTATGTCCTTGGGCACTGCTTAATTTACATGATCATTTTAAATGATCATGTGCTATGGTACCTAGGCTTGACACTTGGATGCCTCGTACCTAATGTGCTAAGAATTCAATAATTTTAGCTTAGGATCTTTATTGATGGTACAATTCCTAAATAAGCTTGGATTGGAGTATTTGAACATCAAAGGGTATTCTTAAGTTATAAGTTACTTGTGAATACATACAAAAATTGGCTAACACCCTTAAGCCAATATTCTCTAATATGCCCAATATTATTTAATATTAGGCATTAAGATGCCTATGTACCTCAATTCATATTCTTAAAACCTAATAGGCTCTTTCCTAGAAAAGTACATTTTCCGGAATGTTACATTATGCCCCCCTTAGGAACATTCGTCCCCGAATAACACTAAAATCTTTTGGAGGGTAAGGAATAGACTCAATACTAGCAGCACAACCAGCACATATCATATCATTACACTTAGCACTCAATTTATGATGCACAAACATATAAGAGCTACATATTCATAACACATAGTGAGGCATTTCCTTCTCAACCTTATCATAAGCTCAAAAATGCATCAAAGAGTTACCATGCTATCAATCTTCTCAAGATAACAACAAAACAGCAAAATCTCAAGAAACATATGAATATAAGTTTCACATAAGTGCAAGAATAGAGTATGAAAACATCTTCTTAAAACTCTAGTTGGTACTATCTTTTACCAAAAAATGCATCTATTTAGTAAACAAGTTAAATTTTTTTTTCATTCTTGTTAAATTGGGCATGAAGTCTTATAAGCCAATTTATTGTCTATGCCCATTCTTTGATTTTTATCACTAGCCAAATCAATTAACTTCTTGTATATACTATAGTAATCACATCATTTTAAGCAAGCCAACTTTTAACCTTTGATTAGACTATAAGAACAATTCAATATTTAACCTAGCTCTGATACCAATTTTGTCACATCCAGAACCTAGACCCCAGATGAGACCGGCGTCGTTAACCTCTCAGAGGTCGCAGACAATCCTCTTCTTAGCTTTCATCACAATCATACAATTAACTTTGCGGAAAAATTAAATACTTTTAATATACTAATTAAGTATACTTGGACTTCATACTTAAGATTTATATAGACATACAATATTCTAAAACTGTCTCATATATATAGAAACCATCTAAAAGTGCAAATCTGGACTTAGCCAACAGATAGTCAATATGCCATATAGTCCTTAATACAAAAGAATCCAAGAACATAAATGGAAATCTAAAAACTACTAAGTCTTCATAACGCTGGAATATAGATTGTAGCGTCCCAAAAATAAGGACCTACGAAGACATGGAGAAAGAGTTCCAAGCTTCTTCAACTCGACCTGCTTAACTTCAATGGCCGGAACCTACAGTTGTAGTAATATAAAGTAATGGGGTTAGTACTCCACATGTACTAAGTATGGGTATATGCACATAACACATAGGTACATGCTTGAAAGACGATCATTTATCATCTCTTTAGAAAACATGCTAAGTCATATGAAAATCTTCAATGCACATACCATATAACACATACAAGTTACAGATTTTATCAAATTTAAAACATGATCACAATCAAAGACATATTATCATAGATTCATGGTAACATTTCATATTCAATAGATAATATAGACACAACATACAAAATATTTACCAATGACCTCATCCCCAACCTACAAGTGCAATGGTCATGTGAAGCCCCATAACCCTACACAACCAAGTAGATAAGATAGGAGACCATAAGTAAAGCCTTGCTTCATATAACCTTTAACATAAGTAGTCATCACTTCATATATCAAATAACTAAATAACATATTCATCATAAAGACCAACATTCATATAAGAGTAACATCATATATCATAATAATCATATCTTTCATATTATCATATTCATTAGAACAATCTCCTAGGACTTCCCTTAGAGTCAACTTGTGCAATGTCTAGGTAGCGTCCCATACCACTACCTATACTAAGCAAACTCTTCAAGTCACCCTAGTCAACGTTCATTTACTTGTCTTTCGTTTTATATGAGGGAACATAGGCATTAACCGACAAAGACCATGTGAGCTAAACATGGAATCCGGTGTCTTCCCCACACCGAAAAGAGGTGGTCTACTGGCCAAAGTAGAATCGAATACTACCTAGCTTTCTTATGTTGATCCACTTGCTAGTAACCTATGGTGGCAGCATAGTTCGAGAACTAGGAGATGTATTAGAGACCCATAGTTCCCCATTACATGGCAACCTCAATCTAATGAGAATTAGTGTGAACCTACCTTCCCGCTGGGGAAGGGACACTTCCCATATCTAGTTCATCGGTGCTTAGCTCAAGTCCCTTTTCTTGAAATAACCTTGAATTTGTCTTTTATCAAAAACTTATCATAGGTAATGGGAGATTATATCCTTGTATAACATGATCTTGAGCTCTTTTAGATTAGATGAGAATTGTCCTTTCATCGTAACCTTTCTTTTTGTGAGATTTACATGGCATAATCATCTTGTGTAAAGCATACAAGAGAGTATCATAACTTGCGTTTTCATATTCTTATCATAATCTCACAATTTACATGTTCATAGCCAGCATATTCACATAGCAACATCATACATACTTTCATAACATAGCATCATGGCTTATAGGCTAGCATAAATATCTTAGAGTAATCACAATTTTAGAAGACTTACCTCTTGCTTCCAAGAACCTTATTCATCATGCGACATTCATAGTAATACTTAGTAAAATACTCAATGAAATAATCAGGAACAACTCATAAAATCATGTACAAAATCAATGTATAGCGTATGAGAAGGTAAACGGGTCATTAAAGGGTTCATTCAAACCTTACATTCTAACACTAGTTTAGGTCTTAGGATTTCGGGCACACTAGTTGGTTTATTTTAGTTAGTCCTAGGTTAATTAGCTAGTTAGGTTAGTTAGTTTGGACCTAGAATTAGTTAGGGAGATCAGCCCCACATGGTTTGATTCAACACGCCTGCCCCCTAACCGCCCTAACCGAATCGGTTGGGCATTGGGATGCCTATGTACATCAATTCATATTCTTAAAACCTAATAGGCTCTTCACTAGACAAGTACATTTTGCGGAATGTTACAGACTAGAATTATCTCAATCACTATTTTGAAAGAGTATTGGATAGTTCAAGTACTTGAATTTCAATGTTTTCAAAACTTAAATTGATTTAAGCTTTGCATTTCAAAAGAATGTAGGTGAAAGTGACTCTCGATTGGAATATGCCAGAGTGTTGGGAAATTTAGTGTATATTATGAATTGTATGCAACCAGATATATCATATGTTATTAGAAAACTAAGTTGGTTCAATAGTAATCCGAATCAAACTCACTTGATGGCAGCGAAACATGTCTTGGGTATCTGAAACATACACAACACTATGTTTTGCATTATAATAAATATCATGGCGTAATTGAAAGATATAATGATGCAAATTGGATCACCGGGTCAAATGAAGTAAAATCCACAAGTTGTTATGTGTTTAGATAGTGTGGAGGAGTAGTCTCTTGGAAATCGTCCAAAAGACATGTATCGCTCGCTCCACAATGGAATCCAAATTTATTGCTTTAGATAAAGTTGGTGAAGAAGCTCAATCGTTCCAAAATTTCCTAGAGGATATTTCATTATGGCCCAAACCTTTGGGACCTATTTGCATACATTGCGATAGCCAATCAACAATAGGTAGGGCAAGGAGCGTTATGTACAACCGAAAGTCTCATCATATATGAAAGAGACATAACAACGTAAGTCAACTCCTCTCGAGTGGAACCATCACAATTGACTATGTGAAGTCAAGCGATAATGTGTCCGATCCACTAATGAAAGACCTAGTGAGAGAGGCAGTTGAAAGATTATCTAAGGAAATGGGTTTACGGCTTTGGAAAAGTCAGCATGGCGGTAACCCAATTCATTCTCATGATGAAGACAATGTTCAGGAACAAAGTTAAAACTTTAAGGCTTGTTAATGAGTTCATAAAGATTAAAGTTTATAATGATTTCCTAAGTTTGGCAGATTTGACCAAATAGTGTATCTACGAGATGACACATTTAGAAATCACCTATGTGAGTTTGAATTGTAAGCCGCCTCAAAGAGAATCTTATGTCAAAATCCTATTCTCTATACACTCATGAAATCAGGAGGTTTTCATGGTTGAAACGAACACATGTCGTAAGAACCATAAATGGTAAAGGGTTAATTGTGTGACATATGGTTGTCTAGGTATACAACGAAGCTCTACGGTTCAAATATATTGCATCTACCTATTGACCAAGTATATCCGACATATGTTCACTACTGAAAGTACAAAGGGAAAGCTACTTATAAGATACAATTGATCCTTTTTTGTAAAGTACACACTCGTCTTAGCATTCCTTATATTATAACCATTCGTCATTCATGTGGGGGATTGTTTGGTATATAGCAAAAGTTAATAGGAAATAAAGGGAAGATGAAAAGAGAGAAACTTGGAAAGTTGGGAACTTAAAAAGTCCTGCTTTTGTGAAAAGGCATTTCTCCCTCATCGGTGGTGGAAAGAAAAATAGAGTTTGAATATAGAAACACTCCTATTAATTATTAAAAGGGTTGGAAAGAGGTACCCATCTCGTGTCATCGTTGTCCTTGCTATCTCGGCTTCAGCTTTGGAAAATGATCGATTGAGAGATTATTTTTGGACAAAGTTTGAGGTTAACCGAAACATTCCGACGCGACTCGGATTCGAGCGAACCATTTATGTAAAATACTTTCCCGTTTTATTTAAATTTCCCGCCGTTGGAAATGACTGTTCTAAAAGGATGCAACTTTTAGAAACAACCACGACCGTTTGAAAGGTTGCAAACTTTCATAAATGGTCCTCTGGATTTTGAAATGTTGCAATCTTTCGGAACCAGTTCCTCTTGGATATAAAACCACTGGATCTTCAAACTTTTTCATGACAAATATTTTTGATTTCTTCTTCTTCTTCTGCACAAAGTTTCTTCGTGTACTTTACTAATGTTGAGTGGCTCGCTGACACCAGCGTTTTGGGTATCAATACACTTGTGATTGTGGTCATTCTATCTTGGGAAGACATATTCCAAATCAAACCTCGGATACTAGAGGGGAATAATTTTCTTAAGGGGGAACTGTACATTCAATGGGCTTGATCTATTCCATTCTTATTTTTCCAGATTCTGGTATGTTTACAAATTTTACTTTTTTATGAATTAACTTTTTGTTCTTCTGTTATTACTGGTTCATTAAACTTTGGTAACTTCGTATTTCTGCAAAGTTTATTGAGATCTGTAATTCTATTTTTTAAACAGAGATTGGCAACACAAATTGGGGAAATAAATTGCATTAAAATGGGGAGGATTACCTCTAGCAATTATTGTGATTGTTGGAATTCTCTAAAAAATGGTAAGGAATTGGATGAGTGGCAAAGTTTTGTCGAGAATGTAAGTTCACTAATAAGGACAAATCTTGAATACCAATGCATGAGAGTGTTCACTTTGAGTTACCATCGCTTGCCTTCTCACCTAAAACCATGCTTTTCATATTTTTCAATTTTATCAGAGGATAAACTTATTTCTATAGATAAACTTGTGGAGTTATGTAACGAACCACAAGTACACCCTAGAAGTTAGAGCATCCTTGTGTCGCCACACGGCAAATGAGACTTCAAGAAGTCTCATCAAAGCCACTCGTATCATTCATTGCATAATAAACATTCTAAAATGAGTAAGAACTTAAAACTTTCTTCACACACGAAGAATTATTCCATAATCAATACACAAGTGGAAGACTTTCGTCAAAACATTAAACCTTTACAACATCTCATTGGACCATCTAAACTTTGGAGTATACAAAACTTGGGACTAAGCCCATACAAGACATAAAATAAAGACTAAGACATAAAGGAACATGTGGATTTGTACTCGAATCGATGAGGACTCACCAATACTCCATCTTCAACACTTAGAAACTGGTCCATCCTCCATAGCACATGCAGACTTCCAATTCCCTTTAGTCAAAAAGGGAAAAGAAGGGGTTAGCACATTAGATGCACTAAGTATGGAAGGCATGCAAAACCATGAAAAGGGACATTTAGTAAATAACATGCTTTTCATGAATTTTGATTAAAACATCATACTATAATCACAAGAACAACATTTAACAACTTAGAAACACATAAGAAATCATTTAAGCAATTATTCACATTTTTAGGAAAACATTACAGTGAACTACTTAACTGTACAATGAACTTCTTCACTGTTACAGTGAAGTTTCTTAACTTCACTTTAGCCACCTTCTAGCATGTAAACCCCTCACTAAAAGTTATCCTAAGACTCACTTAAGCAAGACAAAGAGAGACCGCACATACACCCACTCTAGGCACACCTAAATGATCCTTCAGACCACCTATAATGAGATACACATACTTACAATTACATCAATCACATGAACATGAAATGCTCCTACCAAAGGTGATTCTAAATCTCATTAGAGTGAGTTGTGAATCGACAACCCATACAATCCCTTACACACACACTTAAGAGATCCTATAGACTACCTAAGATAGAACCATTCTCACTTAATACATCAACACATAGATAATATGACATTCTCCTTCCAAAGGCTATCAAAAACTTACTTAAGTAAATCAAGAAGATAACGTCCATGATTGACCTCTTCAAGATTATCTAAGTAATCCTTAAGACTACCTAAGGCTTAGATCATGTCTACATAATCAACCATCTTCCCTAAGTAGAGTCATTCTTAAGACTTATCTAGGTAAGATACGAAGTGACCATTACTATGCCCCTTTCACACCTTAACTAGACAAGCCTTAACTAATCTAGATAAGTACTGCTTTATTTAACATGCTTCCTTTACTTAAGTAATTACATTCCTTAGTTCATTTAAGACTTATTCATCTCATTAGGACATCAAGCAATGGTCTTGGAGAAGACCTAGGGATTCTAACTAACACATTCAAAGCCTATTGTGCAATGTCTAGATAGCGTCCGATACCACCACGTAGACTTCATAGAACTTCTCTAATGCTAGTAGGTATCCCACATGATGAGAATAGGCAATAACCGACATAGACCATGGTAGCTAAACATGGAATCCGGAGTTCTAACCTACTCCTATGAGGGTGTTCTACTTGCCAAAGGATAGAACTAGGACACATCCCATGTAGGCACATGGTTAAGGTATATGAAGGGCTTTTATGCACTCTAGTCTCATTCACAAGTAGAGCTACATTTTAATCTAGTCTCCTTCTCAAGTAGAGCTACTTCCCATAACATACTCACTCGGTGATAGACTTTGTTCTCATAGAGTCATTGACACTAAAGGATCACATGAAGAGGTTCCTTATCTAGTTCATAACCCAATCACATTCACCCTACCAAAGAGGTCCACTAGGGCTACATTACAATGGAGGCATAGATAGCTCATTATGACCTTCCTAAGGATGATATGACGCCGTTCCAGCCAATCAACCCTAAGTCCACCATTCCTTAACATGAAGGATACCATTACGGCTCTTCGACTTCAACATTCATAACCTTACCACTAGGTTTAAGGTTCCACATACATGACCTTCGTAACATCATTTAAGGTCTCACATATCATTCATTTATATATGACAACGGTGCACTAAGCCTACCTAGTCAAGACATCTCGTATTCACATATCATTCATACATGTATCAAGTAAAGGAAATATGTCTACCAAAACAAGCCTTGTTTACTTTCTTTCATATAGCATATCATTCTTTGCTTTCATTCATATAGCATATCATTCTTTGAAGAGCTTAGGAATGTCCCTTGTTATCTTTATGTCATCCTATACATTACTATAAAATCATCAATATAAGTATCATAGATTCATATAGTCAAGTAGGAATAATCATGCATCACCTTTAAGACTACACACATAAGACATAGTCATAGTCTAACATGATCACCTAACATCAATAGAACACATACTTTCATTTAATCACATGTAGATAGACATGCTCATACTCCACATAAATCATCTACACAAATTATCATAATACTTCAAGTAGTGTCGACAAGGCATGATCATCATATTACATAATGTACCGCAGACAAGGCCACATCATTTCACATAGCAACGTAACCATAAGTGGACCATACCAATCATCATTGTAATACAAAAGCTATACATAATATTAAGAGAGTTAGGGCAACATACCACCCATTCCATCTCACCACTTCAATCCAAAGCTAAATCATACAATTCAATACCAATAGGCCCTTACCCATGACCATGAACATCAATTCAATTCAATAACCATAATACTCAATGAATCTAGGTCAATTCAATATAGATTTATCAATCTAATACCAATTAGACATCAATTGAATACAAGCCTTACATCATTCAATAGCCCATAGAAAACTACACTAGAATTCATAAGCATTAAATCAATATCAATTCAATAAGCTTAATATTAAATAGATCTAAGAATATACAATACTCAATTGATCATATTAAAACAGCCTATAAACTATACAATCATAATCTATACATGAATCAAAAGCCCATAACAATCTACACATGAATTCATTAATATCAGAGCATGATCACATAACCCATATTTTAGTCAAATTGAGAGATTTGAGAAGGTCAAGGGTTCATGGAGAATTTCATTTTAAAACATAAATTATACATCAATATTATCATCTCTTAACTTTGGAAAATATTTGATGCAATAACCCAAGACTTGAGTAGAAATTTGACTCTTTCATCTTTTTGAAATCTTTGAAAATCATTTTTGAAATTGACGCTAAGGTAATAGCAAGCCTTAGATGAATAAATATCATACCTTATTAGAAGAATCCGATGATAATTGATGAAGAAACTCCATTTAAGATCCATCTTCAAGCTCTATCTTCACCTTGAGCTCTCATGGAGGTTTTTGAAGAAACTTTGGGAGGGAATGGGTTTTGATTTAGGTGCTAGGGTTTAAATGAGAGTTTCATGACTTATATACTCTTAAAATACTCATAAACACCCAAATAACCGTCCTCCTATATTATAAGACTTGGGGTAAATTTTCCAAAACCCCCAAGCCTTAACAGAAACGCTGGCAACTTACAGCACCATCGACGCCCTAGCATTGACGGGGCGTGGGTGAGACAACGCCCCGTAGATGGGGTCTCGTGGTTTGCTTCTGCAGCTCCTCAACCTGCAGACTTGCAGGCTCAATCGATGCCCCAAGTAGACGAGCCATCGTTCCATCGACTGGCCGTCGTTTGGGTCGCGTATGGCACTACATGCAAGCTGCCATGCAGCTTCAAGTCTTGAGTTGGGGTCCTCATCTAGGGCCCCTTGTGGGTCCTAAGTGGAGTCGTACCCGGATGTTAAACCTCTAAACATGTACGTCTAGGTATTAGGAACATCTCCAAATAATTTCAACATCAAACAAGCCACACAACATGCTAAAACACATCCAAACACACAAGGACGTCTAAAGGCTATCTTTCGAACGTCACCGGACGTTCTTGGATGTTTGACCTCCAAATCTTACCAATCTCAACATGCTGTCTCTAAACACTAATATAAACCATATAAGTTCATAAAGTTATTACTCACACATAATCACATGAAAACACATGAGGCACATAGATGACTAGTCGTCAAACGTCTTGGTCGTCCCTTGACGTTTGCCTTCCAACTTAACCCAAATGTTGAGACACTACCTCAAACATCATTTTAAACCATATTAGGAATTCAAGACTTCATGTCACACACATTAGGACCTACTTCCACCTAAGTCATTTTTGGAGGTGTTATAATCTCCCCCATTTGGACAATATTTGTTCTCGAATGACACTTGCCACTCTCCGAACACTTCCAAGAGTAGACACTCAACTTAACAGATCATGAAAATACCATACTACATATTATCAAGGAGAAACATCAATTTCAAATAATTGAGAGAATCACAACACAACAAGAACTATAATAAATTCTACAACTCATTATGCTATAAGACTCACATCCTTCATTCAAAAATAGCAAAAACTCATTTTATATTCATTATCATGCTCATATACATCAATTCTAACCATATTATAAAAATTTTCAATCAAAGAATGAATTAGTCAATATTTTGCAAAACCTTACACTGAGCAGAAATCCCTGACAGCTTTAAAGTGAACATGCTTCACAATCTAACAATGCAACACTTAAGAAATTCCTTATAAATGCTCAACAAATCAACTTCATATAATCGTTTATACATGCTCACTATTCATCTTCATGAAACAATTAGCAACCTAAACTAGATGCACATGAATCATGAAGAAGATACCATGCATGAAAAATCATTTTCTCATTCAACAAAACTTCAAGCAAAACATGTATATCGTAAGGAGAATGTTTGGAACTCATTTTATTTTCACAAAAGACTCCTACATGATCAAGTTACTAAGAACTCTTTGTTTTAGGCTTGAATAAACACATAAAGAAAGGTTAAAGTTACTTCACTCCCAACAACCATACATTTCACCATACCCCCCCACTTAGGAGAAACCCATTCTAAGGTCAACATAACATCTACTACAAGTAACTCCCTCAAGGCACAACCTTACTAATAATTTATCACCCAAAGTCTACCTCATTAAAACTAAAGACTCTCAAAGGTCTGATCATCTAATCACTACATTCCCCTTACTAGGAGAAACTAACCTTTACTCTTTCAAATCTCATCACCTTCCTTTCTATGGTTGGGTCTTAAACAACTTCAAACCATCTCAAAAAACACTCCTTCACATTTCTCACACTATACCTTACCATTCTTTCCAACTCAACTACCCTTCAAAACGTAACTAAAAAAAACTAAGGTCATTAACACCATCTTTCACACCTCATCCAACAAGTCACATCCCATCTTTTCTCTCCCTCAACCCAACCTTTATAAAGTCACCCTCAAGGGACCAAACACATAATGGAAACAAGGGAAAATAGCATATACAAAGATCTTAGGCACGATTAGATGAATGAAGAAGTGAAACTTTTCCTAGCACCCAATAGCCTACCATTCATAATGTGGCGCGCTTCACATTATGAACAAGACTCTACTAGATATGGTTCATGAGACAAGTAAGACACTCCCAAACCTTATGCTCTAATACCAGCTTTGTAACGACCCGCAAGTATACCTTAGAAGTTAGAGCATCCTTGTGTCGTCACGCGGCAAATGAAACTTCAAGAAGTCTCATCAAAGCCACTCGTATCATTCGTTTAATAATAAACATTCTAAAATGAATAAGAATTTAAAACTTTCTTCACACACGAAGAATTCTTTCCATAGTCAGAAAGCGGAAGACTTCCATTTAAACATTAAACTTTACAACATCTCAATAAACCATCGAAACTTTGGAGTATAAAACACTTGGGACTAAGCCCATACAAGACCTAAAATAAAGACTAAGACATAAAGAAACATGTGGATATTGTCCTCGAATCGATGAGGACTCACCAATACATCATCTTCAACCCTTAGAAACCTATTAATCCTCCATGGCACATGAAGACTTTCAATTCCTTACACTTTAGTCAAAAAATGGAAAGAAGGGGTTAGCATATTAGATGCACTAAGTATGAAAGTCATGCAAAAACCATGAAGAAGGACATTTAGTAAATAACATTTTTTTTATGAATTTTGATCAAAACAACATACTATAATTACAAGAACAACATTTAACAACTTAGAAACACATAAGAAATCATTTAAGCAATTATTCACATTTTTAGGAAAACATTACAGTGAACTTCTTCACTGTTACAGTGAAGTTTCTTAACTTCACTTTAGACACCTTCTAGCATGTAATCCCCTCACTAAAATCTATCCTAAGACTCACTTAAGCAAGACAAAGAGAGACCGCACATACACCCACTCTAGGCACACCTAAATGATCCTTCAGACCACCTATAATGAGATACACATACTTACAATTACATCAATCACATGAACATGAGATGCTCCTACCAAAGGTGATTCTAAGTCTCACTTGAGTGAGTTGTGAAGCGACCACTCATACAATCCCTTACACAGACTTAAGAGATCCTATAGACTACCTAAGATAGAATCATTCTCACTTAATACATCAACACATAAATAATATGACATTCTCCTTCCAAAGGCTATCAAAAGACTTACTTAAGTAAATCAAGAAGATAACGTCCATGATTGACCTCTTCAAGATTACCTAAGTAATCCTTAAGACTACCTAAGTCTTAGATCATATCTACATAATCAACCATCTTTCTTAACTAGAGTCATTCTTAATACTTATCTAGGAATGATACGGAGTGACCATTCCTATGCCCCCTTCACACCTTAACTATAAAACCTTTAACTACTCTAGATAAGTACTTCTTCATTTAACAAGCTTACTTTACTTAAGTCATTACATTCCTTAGTTCATTTAAGACTCATTCATCTCATAAGGACATTCAAGCAATGGTCTTGGAGAAGACCTACGGACTCTAACTAACACCTTCAAAGCCTATTGTGACATCCCGCCACAACACCAGCTGATTTCGCGTCCGGATACGGGCCAGATGGGTCTAGAGGTTTGGCAGAACGCTCTAGAGCCCCGATGAAGAGGCAGCCGTTCTGGAATAGTGCGGAGAATTCTAGAAGACTTGAGGCCGTTTGGAGGAGCGGACCGTTCTAAAGTTGTGTAGAGAACTCTAGAAGGTTCTAGCCGTTGGAGGCATGTTCTAGAGAGTGTGGAATTCTCTAGAACATGGACTAATGTGTAAATAATTAGGGACTTGTATAGTTATTTTTATTTACACATAGGCCCTTAGGGAGATGTATAAATAGAGGGCCATTTCATTTGTAAATCATCCAAGAAAGAACCAATCCTTCAACTAAGAAGTAGTAAAGACTTCTTCCTCCAAATCTCTTTCTAAGTCTTCTTTAGCATTTCTCTTAGCGATCTTAGGGCAAAAGGCTTACTTGAGCTTGCAAGACTCGTGAAAGATTCATGAGCAAGTTGTCAAGTGCCGCATGGAGTCTTAGCGAAACTCTAGGTCCGTGACAGAGTGGTATCAGAGCAGGCTAAGAAAATGGCTTCCGAAGGAGACATGCACATCGCTAGCACTGCCAACGTCCACCGGGATGTTAGTAAGAAGAACCGAAAGGGGAAGAGACAGCAGAAGGGAAATGAAGAGATGCTGCCAGAACCAAGCGAGGTGCTGACATCTCAGCCACCTTCGACCGCCGGAGCCAGTGACGATGAGATGGGTGAGGAGCCCATAGACATCACTGCCGGAGAAGAATGGGTCGCAAGGGTGGAAACGGCGAGGCAGGCCGTGGAGATCTTAGGCCGGCGTTTGAACGTAGCAGACGACAAGTTCAAGACCCTTGAAGACTTCACCCTCGGGGAAACCGAAGCCATCCGTAAGGAGTTGGAGTGGCGTCAGCGAGCGGAGTGTGAGATGAAGGAGGTCATCAGTTCCTTAGAGTGTCGGCTCATGGAGGCGTTGAGCGCAATTGAGACCATGAAGGCCGAGATAGCAGGACTCAAGAAAGCTGCGAGGGTTGGCGGATCACCGTCGTTCGACCGGGAAAGGGAGGCCAGCGTCGAGGCTCCCAAGCCACCTATGTTCAGAGGCGTTCGTGACGCGCATGAGGTGGAGAATTTCCTGTGGCACTTGGAGAATTACTTCAAGTGTAGTCGGGTGAAGAGCGACGAAGGTAAGATAAACACCGCTTTGTTGTATCTTACCGGGATGGCCATGCTATGGTGGAGGCGTAAAGAGTCCGACATCAAGAGGGGGACGTGCACCATCAACACGTGGGAGCAATTCCGCGAGGAGTTCAGGAAGGCATTCTTCCCTAGCAACGTCATCTACGAGGCCAAGCAAAAGTTTAGGGAGTTGAAGCAAACGGGCAGCATACGTGCATATGTGCAGGAGTTTACCACCCTTACGCTTCAGATTCCCAGCCTCACGGATGAGGACATGTTGTTCCACTTCATGGATGGGCTGCAGACTTGGGCCAGGACAGAGTTGGAACGCAGACAGGTCGGGACTATCGATGACGCCATCACGCAGGCCGAAGCATTGACAGACTTCAGGCAGGAGAAGCCTTACAGTGCCAGAAAGGACGACAGAGGTAGTCATGGCAATGGTGGGGGAGATCGTGGCGAAGGCGAGGATCAAAGGCCACAACCCAGGGGGCAATGCGAGGAGCAACGGCCTCAGAAGCATGATACCTACAGGTCCAACGGCAGGAAGTCTGGAGGCCAGGGCAACACAGTGAGGAAGACACAGGTTGCCAAGGGAGATGGTTGCTACATTTACGGTGGGCCACACGGCTATAAGGAGTGCCCTGAACTGAAGAGCCTTGGTGCTATCCTGCGAGAGCGGAAGGCTAAGAAAGCACAGGAGCAAGGTCAGGTCGAGGATACCAAGCAGTTGGGACTGATAGGGCTATGCGGAGCTATCACCAGGCAACCACAGAAGCCGCCGAAGCATGCAAGGCCAAGGCGAGAGAAGCCAAGGCAAGATGAGGAGAGGCATGCGGAACCCAGGCATGCGAAGCTGAAGGCATGAGGCGCGCAGTACGTCAACATCACGATCAATGGAGGACATGCTCGTGCGATGGTCGACACCGGTGCAGAGGTCAACATAATGACCAAGACGGCAGCAACGAGGTTGGGGTTGCGTTGTAGACCAAGCAACGCCCAACTCAGGACGGTCAATGCACCACCGACTCCCATGTGTGGAGAAGCACAGGGAGTAAGCATCACGTTAGGCAAGTGGCAGGGGAAGACAGACTTCATTGTCACTCCCGTAGATCTCTTCGACATCATTCTTGGGCAGGAGTTCTTTCGGCAGTGCCATGCCGTGATCGATCCTTTCCTCCAGAGACTCGTGGTCTTGGAGCAAGGAGGAACATGTATGGTTCCCATGGTGAAGGCATCGCAGATGGAGGGACAGGTCAAACTGACGGCCATGAAGCTCGAGAGGGTCGGCAAGGAGATAGGGAGGCAATCAGTAGCAGCCATTGCAAGTTCGAGAGAAGGTAATGGTGCTGAGAAGTCCAGGCCGCTGTGCGCGAAGAAGGTTCCGCGAGGGAACAATGTCGTGATGCAGGAGAAGCCGCCAAGGCGCTCGCCTCCTAGGAAGGAGGGAGTTCGTAAGTCCGGGCCGAGGAAGATCGGGCAACAGCTGAGGGAGCTACTCGAGGGTATTGACCGAGTACGTGGATTGAAGATCGCACGACGAGACTCGGATGCCAAAGGAGCAAGGATGCGTTGCGGTCGTCGCATCATAGGTGGGGGAGATTTTGATGTCCCACCACAACACCAGCTGATTTCGCGTCCGGATACGGGCCAGATGGGTCTAGAGGTTTGGCAGAACGCTCTAGAGCCCCAATGAAGAGGCAGACGTTCTAGAATAGTGCGGAGAATTCTAGAAGGCTTGAGGCCGTTTGGAGGAGCGGACCGTTCTAGAGTTTTGTAGAGAACTCTAAAAGGTTCTAGCCGTTGGAGGCATGTTCTAGAGAGTGTGGAATTCTCTAGAACATGGACTAATGTGTAAATAATTAGGGACTTGTATAGTTATTTTTATTTACACATAGGCCCTTAGGGAGTTGTATAAATAGAGGGCCATTTCATTTGTAAATCATCCAAGAAAGAACCAATCCTTCAACTAAGAAGTAGTAAAGACTTCTTCCTCCAAATCTCTTTCTAAGTCTTCTTTAGCATTTCTCTTAGCGATCTTAGGGCAAAAGGCTTACTTGAGCTTGCAAGACTCGTGAAAGATTCGTAAGCAAGTTGTCAAGTGCCGCACGGAGTCTTAGCGAAACTCTAGGTCCGTGACACTATTGTGCAATGTCTGGATAGCGTCCTATACCACCACCTACACGTCATAGAACTTCTCTAATGCTAGTAGGTATCCCACATGATGAGAATAGGCAATAACCGACATAGACCATGATAGATAAACATGGAATCCAGAGTTCTAACCTACTCCGATGAGGGTGTTCTACTTACCAAGTGTAGAAGTAGGACACATCCCATGTAGGCACATGGTTAAGGAATATGACGGGCTTTTATGCACTCTAGTCTCACTCTCAAGTAGAGTTAGATTGTACTCTAGTCTCCTTCTTGAGTAGAGCTACTTCACATAACATACTCACTCGGTGCTAGCCTTTGTTCTCATAGAGTCATTGAAACTAAAGGATCACATGAAGAGGTTCCTTATCTAGTTCATAACCCAATCAGATTCACCCTACCAAAGAGGTCCACTAGGGATACCTTATAATGGCGACATAGATAGATCATTATGACTTTCCTAAGGATCATATGATGTCGTTCAATCCAACAAACCCTAAGTCCACCTTTCCTTTACATGAAGGATGCCATTACGGCTCTTCGACTTCAACATTCATAACCTTACTACTAGGTTTAAGGTTCCACGTACATGACCTTCATAACATCATTTAAGGTCTCACATATCATTCATCCATGCATGACAAAGGTGCAATAAGCCTACCTAGTCAAGACATCTCGTATTCACATATCTTTTATACATGTATCAAGTAAGAGACACAAGTCTACCAAAACAAGACACAACATTCTTTAATTTCTTTCATATAGCATATCATTCTTTGGAGCACTTAGGAATGACCCTTATCATATTTATGTCATCCTATACATTACAATAACATCATCTATATAACTACCATAGACGAATATAGTCAAGTAGGAATAATCATTCATCACCTTTAAGACTACACACATAAGACATAGTCATAGTCTAACATGATCACCTAAAATCAATAGAACACATACTTTCACTTAATCACATGTAGATAGATATGCTCATACTCCACATAAATCATCTACATAAATTTTCATAATACTTCAAGTAGTACGGGCAAGGCCATGATCATCATATTACATAAAGTAACGCCGATAAGACCACGAATTTCACATAGCACCGCCAGCATAAGTGGACCATACCAATAATCATTGTAATACAAAAGCTATACATAATATTAAGAGAGTTAGGGCAGCATACCACCCATTCCATCTCACCACTTCAATCCAAAGCTAAATCATCCAATTCAATACCAATAGGCCCTTACCCATGGCCATGAACATCAATTAAATTCAATAACCATAATACTCAACAAATCTAGGTCAATTCAATATAGATTTATCAATCTAAGACCAATTAGACATCAATTCAATACAATCCTTACATCATTAAATAACACATAGAAAACTACACTAGAATTCATAAGCATTAAGTCAATATCAATTCAATAAGTTTAATATTCAATGATCTAAGAATAAACAATACTCAATTGATCATTCAGAAACAACCTATAAACCATACAATCATAATCTATACATGAATCAAAAGCCAATAACAATCTACACATGAATTCATTAATATCAAAACATGATCACATACCCATATTTTAGTCAAATTGAGATATTTGAGAAGGTCAAGGGTTCATGGAGAATTTCATTTGAAAAAATCAAATATACATCAATAATATCATATCTTAATGTTTGAATAGATTTCATGCAAGAACCCAATACTTAGAGTAGAAATTGGACTTTTTCATCTTTTTCCATCTATGAAAATCATCTTTGAAATTGACTCTAAGGTGATAGAAAGACTTAGATGAAGAACTCCCATACCTTATTAGAAGAATCCAATGATAATTGAAGAAGAAACTCCATTGAAGATCCATCTTCAAGCTCTATCTTCACCTTGAGCTCTCATGGAGGTTTTTGAAGAAACTTTGGGAGGGAATGGGTTTTGATTTAGGTGCTAGGGTTTAAATGAGAGTTTCATGACTTATATACTCTTAAAATACCCATAAACACCCAAAATAACCGTCCTCCTATTTTGTAAGACTTGGGGTGAATTTCCCAAAACCTCCAAGCCTTAACAGAAAAGCTGACAACTTACAGCACCATCGACGCCCTAACATCGACGGTCCGTGGGTGAGACCACGCCCCGTCGATGGGGTCTCGTGGTTTGCTTCTACAGATCCTCAACCTGAAGGCTTGTAGGCTCCATCGACTCCCCAAGCTGACGAGCCATCATTCCATCGTCTGGACATCGTTTGGGTCGTTGTTTGGCACTGCATGCAAGCAGCCATGCAACTTCAAGTCTTGAGTTGGGGTCCTCCTCTAGGGCCCCTTGTGGGTCCTAGGTGGAGTCGTACCCGGAGGTTAAACCTCTAAATACGTACGTCTAGGTATTAGGAACATCTCCAAACAAGTTCAACATCAAACAAGCCACGCAATATGCCAAAACACATCCAAACTCACAAGGACGTCTAAAGACTATCTTTCGAACGTCAGCGGACGTTCTTGGACGTTTGACCTCCAAACCTTACCAAACTCAACATTCTGAATCTAAACACTAATATCAACCATATAAGGACCTCATAAACTCATTACTCACACATAATCACATGAAAACACATGAGCCACATAGGTGACTAGTCGTTGAACGTCTTGGTCGTCCCTTGACGTTTGACTTCCAACATAACCCAAATCTTGAGACACTACCTCAAAAATCATTTTAAACCATCTTAGGAATTCAAGACTTCATGTCACACACATTAGTACCTAGTTCCACCTAAGTCATTTTTGGAGGTGTTATAAGTTATGGGTTGAGAGGAAATTTTTGAAGGCAGAAGTTAAAAAGCACAGAAGAAGTGGCAGAAAAATGTCTAAAAGAACTTATAGATAAAGATTTAATTTCCATTAACAAAGTTATTTTTTGTTGGAAATATCAAGAGTTGTGGAATACATGATGAGATCCGTGACCTGTGCTTGAGGGAAGCTCGAAACATGTATTTTGGGAATATTCTCGAAGGAAAGAGTGATCAAAATCCATCCTTGCATTTTTCCTCTACGAGTCGAGGTCGAATCATTATCCAATTGAACATGTCACACCTTATTATTCATAAAATATCCGCGAGGTATCCTAATAATGATATCGATTCTATTATCTGTTTTAGAAAGCATTGGTACATGCCAAAATTGCCTTTCAAGATAGTAAAAGTAGTATATCTAGGTCTGATTAGCTTAACTGCATTTCCCTGTTTGATACTTGATTTAATTAACTTAAGGTATCTATCTTTGAGACGTTATCCTGGCTTAGAAATCTGTCAAGGAGAACAGATTCCCTCATCAATAGACATTCCTCAAGCGGTATCTAAGCTGTGTTATCTCTAAAATTTTATACTTACGCTATCACCTAATGAGGTCTCTGGAAATATCCTTTCATATTACCATCAGAAATTTTGACGATGGTGTAGTTGAGGCACCTCCGTTTGGGCTTGAATTACATTCAAAAGCATGATCTTGCAAAGAAAAGTTTGGTTCTGAAAAATTTGCAGAGTCTGGATGGAACCGTACATATATATTGTACTGGATCTCTCTTCAGACTATTTTCCTAATATAAACAAGTTGCAAATGTGTGGCACCGAAGACTTCCATAGTCACAAGGACCTGTATGATTTTCTCTACTCAGATGAGCTCAAGTAATTGAAATTTTGTCTAACAGAGTGAAAACGACAATATATGCAACCTATAGATTCCTTGCTCCCTCCACCAAATGCTTTTCCACAAATCCTTAACAAGTTATCTTTTTTGTCGGACATGCAACATAATTATGCAAGTTCAGTTGAGCTTCACATTCATCCGGCTTTGTAAGACATGTTCCTCCTTCATAAAATTTTGTTTCTATTTGTATTTCCAAATTATATGTTCCTTAATTGTGGGAAACCTAGTTTTACGAAACAAAAAGTTTCCGTGTGGACAACTCGAGTGAGAAGGCTATGCGGTCCCATAGAAAAAGATCCAAACACTCTTTCCATATGACAACTCTCCTAAATATTAGTATCTTAAAAGAAATTTGCGGGTACGCAGAGCATACCCCGCATGTACGTGTGATAGTTTGAATTTACCAAAATCGGAGGAAGTATAAATGGGATGACAATTTATACGAAGCAGTAACAAATAAACAATATATATAAAGTAGTAACAAATAAACAGTTTATTTTACATATGTATGATAAATAAAGCATTAGGCAATTAAAATAAGACAAGCAATTAAAAGAATGAAGAAAATGCTAAAAGCTTTAATTATTAACCTAAAACTGATATGGTTTAGAACCTAATTCGCACCGGAGTCGCCAAGCTGTAATGCCCCAATTTAATTCGAGTCAAATAGTGTACAACATATTGATGATTCCTAAGTAATTAACTTAAGGAGTTATCACCTAATTATTTATAAAGGCTAAGGTTATGCCAAGTTAACTCTAAATTTAGGTGTACTTAACCTTATGTAATTCTAGGTAAGAAGTCTAATTTGTTCTAATAAGGTGTAAGGTATTCTTTAACATAAGTTAAAAATTGTTAACCGGCCAAACTTAGGTTAATTATTCTTTTTTTAAAAAATAATTAAATATAGGTGCTAAAATATTACATAAAAGTCGATGAAATAATTTTAAAAACATTTGTTAAGTCTTGAAATTAGTAATACATTTTAAATTTGAAAAGCTCTTGAACATGAAGTAAATTTTAAAAATAAGTTCATTCGCATAAAAAAAAAAGTTTTACTGCTGCACTTGGAAACATTTTTAAAACAAACTTAAAGTTAACCAAAATGTATTTATTTTATTTAAAGGAAATATTTTGGAAGTGAAAGCTACTGCTACATGTGATAAGAGTTATTAACTAGATTAAAGATGCCAAAATCTATTCGTCTAAAGCCTATTAGTTATTACTAAAGAAATAAAGTATAAACTAACACATAAGCAAGATATTAAAACAAATAAATGCTAAAGGAAATAGTAACATAAGCAGTCATATAAGTGATCCCGGATCAGCTCCAATCCAAGAAGATGTTCCCAATGTTAAATCCCTTGCGCAACAACTATGTGTCATAGTATCAAAGTTAAACACAATTGATTCACTGTCAGCAGCAGATGTGGCTTCACTTAAAGACCAAAATAGTCTCACCCAACAAGAGCAAACTAGTCATCAAATCGTAATAGAGGTAAAAGGGCAAATGTTTGGCAAGAAGAGGAAGAAGACATCGATAATACAGGGTGGCAAAAAAAATTCTCCCCGAAGGCCATACACGAATATGGATTTTCCAAGATTTGGAGGAGGGGACCCTAGTGGTTTGATTTTGAAGACAAAAATATTTCTGCTACTACAAAACTCCAGATGAAGAGAAAGTTGATATTGCTGATATGTATCTGGAAGGTTATGTGCTTGATCTCTTCTCTTTGATTAATCGTGAACAGACTTTGCTCTATTGGGAAGAACTTGCTAAAGCATTGGAAAATAATTATGGGCCTGCCGAGTTCCAAAATCCAGACGAGCATCTACCAAACTAGTTTGATACGGGATTACGTCAAAAATTCGCAAAACATTCATCCAGGGTAACTAACATGTCAGATCACTGTCTCTTACCAGTTTTCATGAATAGGCTAAAAGTAGAACTTAAATCTAATGTTCAGATTCACAAGCCTAGAATAGTCTACCCGGCTATGAGTTTGGCACTTGAATTTGAAAACAAATTAAGTCCAATGTGCAGCAATAGGATACCCAATTGGACTACAACCAATAGACCCACATCGCAAAATTCATCACATAACATGAAAGATAACTAGAACAATGCTACTTCATCCTCTACAAATAAAAATTCACGAAGTAGCATTTCTTCCAACCCAATCGTGTCCCAACCTTTTCAAACTCGATCATGGGATACCAAGAGGAGAAACTTGATGGCGGAGGGACTTTGTTTTTGTTTCCATAAGAAATTTCCACTGGGTCATAAATGCAAATCTCCAAACATGTTCCTCATAGAGATCACAAAAGTATATTTATTGGACAATGTTGATGAAGTCAACTCTATAGGTGGTGAGGATAGTGACCCTCTAGAAACTGATACTGTTGAAATATCTTTCCATATCGTCTTGGGAAATTCAGGTGGTAATACCATGAAGCTTCAAGCTGAAATCAACCAGAGACGGGTTTTGATACTTATAAGTAGTGGTTCCACACATAATTTTGTGGTAGAATCCATTGTAGAGGAGCATAAACTTTAGTAGAAACAATTCCAACATTAGGTGTGCAAATAGGGAACGAGGACATCATTCGTTGCAATAGAGTCTGTCCGAATCTTCAAATTAAGTTGTCAGACTTTACTATCACTTAAGATTACTACATGGTTTTATTTAGAGGGGCAGATTTTGTCTTTGGTATCAAATGGTTAGCCTCACTGAACACCATGCAAGATAACTAGAAGAATATGTCTATTATTTTCAACTGGCAAGGGAAACGTTACAAACTACTAGGGGTGAGATCAACAAATTATACAACAACTTCCCTTCAATCTTTTAACAAATTGTCAGAAAATCCAAGTTATCCAATTTAGACACTTTTAGATGAGTTTCAGTCTGTATTTCAGAGCCAACGTCTCTTCCTCCATTTAGAGCACATCCTCATGCTATTCCTCTGACCAAACTCCAAACCTCCGAACATAAGACCTTATTGATACCTTCATAACTGAAATTTAGAACCAAGTTGCTTCGTTACTCGAATCTGGTCTCATTCGTTCAAGTTTAAGTCCATTCACTAGCCCGGTTCTGCTAGTGAAAAAGAAAGACAATTCGAGGAGATTTTGTATTGATTACCGTTGCGTCAATAAGGTAATTGTACTAGATGAATATCTGATTCCAAATATATATGAGTTAATTGATGATTTATATGGGGTCACTATTTTTTCAAAGATATATAGATATTCATTTAGGATACCATCAAATTCGTGTCCAGCCAGCAGATGTCTATAAAATAGCTTTCCGAACTCATTCCGGGCACAATGAATTCCTTGTGATGCCTTTTGGATTCACTAATGTTCCTGCCACTTTCCAATCCACTATGAATGAGTTTTTCCGACCATAACTCTGATAATTCATCATGGTTCTCTTTGATGGTATTTTGATCTATAGTCCTATCCTTAAACAGCACCGAAGTCATCTCCATATAGTACTTTACCTTCTTTCCATCAATTCATTTCTTGCTAATCCTAAGAAGTTTCTTTTGCACAACCTCAGATTGGCTTTCTAGGTCATGTGATTTCCGGAAAGGGAGTAGCTGTAGAACCAGAAAAAAGTATCTAATGTCTTGGATCGACCTATACAAAAGAGTGAAGAAACTTCGAGGTTTCTTAGGACTTGCGAACTATTATCGACGCTTTGTTAAGAACTATGGTATTATTGCTCGTCCCTTGACGGATTTGACCAAAAAGGATGCTTTCATGTGAAATTCAAAGGCAGTTGTGGCATTAGAGCATCGATGTCACGACCCAAAATCGAGCCGCGAGTGGCACCCACACTTATCCTACTATGTGAGCGAACCAACCAATCTAAAACCCCAACATATTGAACAAAATACAAAGCGGAAGACTTAAAACTCATTAACGAAATCAATTAAATAACTTCTAAAATTTATAACTCATTATCTTTCTTCCTCTTGTGTCGGTACGTGACACTCCGATCCCCTACTACTATATGTCGGAACGTGACACTCCGATCCCCTACTACTATGTGTCGGAACGTGACACTCCGATCCCCTAATTCTACGTGTCGGTTCGTGACACCCGATCCCCTAATACTATGTGTCGGAACGTGACACTCCGATCCCCTAATTCTACGTGTCGGTTCGTGACACCCGATCCCCTAATACTATGTGTCGGAACGTGACACTCCGATCCCCTAATTCTACGTGACACTCCGATCCCCTAATTCTACGTGTCGGTTCGTGACACCCGATCCCCTAATACTATGTGTCGGAACGTGACACTCCGATCCCCTAATTCTACGTGTCGGTTCGTGACACCCGATCCCCTAATACTATGTGTCGGAACGTGACACTCCGATCCCCTAATTCTATGTGTCGGTTCGTGACACCCGATCCCCTAATACTATGTGTCGGAACGTGACACTCCGATCCCTATTGTCGGAACGTGACACTCCGATCCCCTAATTCCTCCGATACCGGAACGTCCCCCTATCCAATAACTATGTGTCGGAACGTGACACTCCGATCCACTAACATCATTCTATCAATCATCAAGCCTTCTTTTATACCAAGGCATCATCATCAATCTCAAGGTAAATTAGGGTTCTTCAAGATTTTGGATTCAAAAGCTTCATTATGCTTATTTTATCACAATCACATAATCACATTCATGCAAGCATACAATTAAGCATATAGAAGGGTTTACAATACTACCAATACATATCATTCACTATTAAGAGTTTACTACGAATAGTATCAAAACCATAACCTACCTTCACCAAGGATTCTTGATCAAGCAAGCAATCTCTCAAAGCTTTTTGTTTCCTCTTTGGTTGTCTCTCTCTATCGATCGTTTCTTTCTCTCCTTCTTCTCTCTATTTTTTCTTCTTCCAAACTCTCTCTCTTTTCCCTAATTAGCAAATAATTAGGTATAAAAGATGAGGAAATAACCCAATAAGTAACTCAAGGTCATCTCCTTTACACCCCCAAGAATTTGAGTTATTAACATTGACCCACGAAATTTATAATTATAGCAAGAATAGTCCAAAACTCCCCTTTAAAACTTACCCAGAAATTCGACCCAGACTGGGATTACGCAACCTGTGACGGCCCGTCGTGCCTACGACGGTCCGTCCTGCAGGTTCGTCACAACCTTCAGAGACTCAATTTCCTTGATGAGTCTGAGACGGTCCGTCGTGCCTACGACGGTCCGTCCTGCACTTCCGTCACGACGGACAGAGAATTGCTCTCAGTACCCAATTCTCAAGAGTTGAAGTGCTTTGAAACGGAACCTCACAACGGTCCATCATGTCTGTGACGGTCCGTCCTGCAGGTCCGTCACAGAGTTCAGAGAGTCGATTTCAGCACCCAAATATAAGAATTCCAAGTGTTTGGAACGAGACACCCTCGACGGTCCGTCGTTCCCATGACGGTCCGTCGTTGGATACGTCGTCTCCAACAGTTTTCCAGAAATAAAATCTGCTGCTCAAAACGACTAAGCAGGTCGTTACAATCGAAAACAAGTTTTGACATCCGTACCTATTCTTTGTCTACCCGAGTTCAGTCAACAATTTACTGTTGAATGTGATGCTTTAGCTGATGGTGTTGGTGCTATTCTATTTCAACAAAGTCATCCTCTATCCTATTTTGGTAAGGGATTTTCCCTTTCTAGTCGGGTTAAATCTACATATGATCGTGAGTTATTGGCTTTAGGTCTTGCATTACAAAAGTGGAAGCATTATCTATTGGGTCAACATTTTTAGTCGCAAACTGATCATTGCAGCCTAAGATATCTCCTGAATCAGAGGACAACTACTTCTGAACAACAACGTATGTTGAGGAAGCTAATGCGATTTGACTTCACAATTTTCTATAAAGCTGTAGTGAAAATAAAGGTGCTGATGTGTTGTATCATCGCCCTCAACATGCTGATCTTTTGACTCTTGCAATGCCGGATTCATTGGATTTTAGCACTTTAATTAAGGTAAGCACTTGAAGTTGATCCATATACCAAGAATCTTTTAGATAAACTCTCTGTTGATCCTTCTTCAGAACTGTTTAATCTGTCAGCAAAAAAATATGAAACTTTCGCTCCTAGTGGTCTTTCGGAATTTATTGTGGGTATTCCTTCTTCAAATGGTTATGACACTATCCTTGTGGTAGTGGATAGGTTCAGCATATATAGTCATTTTCTAGCTTTATCTTATCCGTTAATTGCCAAAACACTGGTTGCTTTGTTTTTTCGGGAAATTGTTCGGTTACATGGCTTACCTCGTTGTATTCTTTCAGATCGTGATGTTATCTTCTTGAGTGCTTTCTGGCAAGAGATTTTTTTGTCTTAGTCATACTTGTATTCGTATGGGAACTTCTTACATCCCTAATCCGATGGCCTAACCGAGGTGGTTAATTGGTGTGTTGAAGCTTATTTGCGTTGTTTTGCTCATGAAAATCCTAAATTATGATATCAATATTTTGCTTGGGCTAGGTATTCTTTCAACACGTGCTACCATTCATCAACTAATCTGACTCATTTTCAAGTTGTGCATTGGAGGGAGCCACCACCATTACATTCATTTATTCCTCGTAAAACTAAACTTGCTGATCTTGAAGTAAAACTTTTGGCATATGACCAGATGTTAAAGTTAATAATGCAGTCCAATCTCTTGATGGCTCAATCTCGTATGAAGTCTCAAGCAAATTCAAACCGATGTGAATTGCCTTTTAATGTGGTAATGTTGTTCTACTTCGCCTACAACCTTATTGTTAGAAGAGTTTGGCCAAACGTCGTAATGAGAAGTTGCGGCCTTGCTACTTTGGGTCATATTAAAATAGTTCGCAAAATGGGTCATGTTGCACACGAATTGCTGCTGCCTCAAACGGCGAAGGTACATCCAATTTTTCACGTTTCCTTGCATCGTCCTGCTCATGGATATGTTGACATTCCATCACCTCCACAGTTTCCGCTTTCAGATGATCTGGAGTTCATGGTGGAGCCTAAAAAAGTATTATCATACCGTTGGGTGAAAGGAACTGGAGTTCAAATTTAGAATTACTCATTCAATGGCATCATTGTCCTATTGAAGAAGCTAGTTGGGAAGAGTATGAATTACTAGCTGGTCAGTTTCCTTCCTTTCGCCTTGAGGACAAGGCGTCTTTTCAAGGGGGGTGCACTAATACGAACCCACATTTGAAAACATAATTTAGAGAAAGAAAACGTGAAAGGGAAAATAGAGAGTCTGGAACTGCAGATGGAAAGAGTCAACCAAACATTAAGTAATTGCCTCCTTGAATTCTCTAGCAGTTACCAATATTATAACTATTATCAGATTAGGCTTTACAATTTCTAGTTGTTTGTTGTAGACAATATGTATCCTATATATATATATAGTTACAATAATTTTTAAGTTTTATGGAATATATATTTGAATATTAGTTTTTGGGAGTTTTTTCCACTCCATACGTATAGGCTTCTTCGTTGTAAATTGTGTTTAAGATTCTTACACAATCTATTATTAATAGCAAGTTTTGTCCACTCCATACGTATAGACGTGGGTTGTTATCTAGTTTTTAGGAAAAAACTTTGTAGGGTAGTTCTTAGTTTTTAGTTAAGACTTCTGTGTTTTTCTGCTATATAATGATTGTAGTAGTTGATTGGTTTAGAAAAATGTGAATGAGAAAAGAGAAGGAAAAAATGGAAAAGTGAGGGAACCAATTTTGGAGGGAAAATGAAAAGTCATTTGCAAAGTGCAAATGAAAAGTCATTTCTACCTTATTGGTAGAAGAAAGGAATTTGTTGTCCTTATATTAGGAAACACTTCCTATACTTCTTAAAGGTTAATAAGAAGGTGTCCCCTCGGGCTGTCCGTCAATCTCTTGGCCTCAGCCTCGGTTTCGGCTTCGGATTTGACAAATGATGTGATTGATTGATAAATTTTTTGGACAAAATTTATTTAATCAATTTCCTTTCTCTTATAAACTAATTCAGAATGTTAGTTAAATAAAATAATTAATTTTGGCGCAACAGAATTTATTTGAAATTCTCGTGCAATGGTAATAACGATTCGATTTCCGAGAAGTCGTTATTTTTCCCAAAAGACACATTTTTTCCAAAAAGTTGTTATTTTCCCCAAAGACACAACTTCCTGAAAAAAAGGGTCTGAACAGATTTGTCTAAACAGACACATTTCTTGCTGAAAATGGCTATAAAAGGAAGTCATTTTTCGTTTTTCAAAAACTGAATTTTTTTCCTATCTGCATACATTTTTTCTCATAAACAAATTGTCGATCAACTGAGTCTATGTGTGCTTTTTACTGTTCTTACATTCGTTGAAGTTATTGAAGTTTGAGGTACCGCTAGTTCTCTAACAGGTTAATCAGTCCAGTGAGGGGATTAAATTTCTTAAGGAAACACAATGGTTTCTGTGGACTCGGATTAAAAGTTTACTTTCTATTTTATCTTATTTCTGTTTCATTATTTTTGACTAACCTTAATACAGGAGATAAAAATCTTAAAAAGTTTTAAAAAAATCTGTATTTGAGGTTTCTGGAGATTAAAACCTTTATGGTTTTCTACTCTGTTTGAATTTTAAAAATTCATTCGATTAACGATTTAAAGAACATAAAAATTTTATCGTTAAATCAGAAATATGCTAAGTAAGAATTTATTATTTATTGTTATATTTAACATACTAAAATTGTCTGTCATTTGTGACAGAAAAAATGACTAATTCAAGTCAAGTTAATGATGAAACAGTGAGTGCTACAACAACATTGGTTGCACACAATCGTTCATCTGCTGCCCAAGCACAGACTGAGAAACCTGCAAATCTTTCTGGAGTTGACTTCATAGATGGCAGAAGAAGATGTTCTTCTATCTCCCTACGCTGAGTCTGCAAAGGTTCATTAATGAGAGTGTTCCTGTTATGTCTGATGAAACTCCGCATGAAGAACGATTCTTGGTAACAGAAGCATGGACACATTCAGATTTTTTGTGTAAAATAATATATTCTGAGTGGCATGCAAGATGATCTGTACAATGTGTACAGTAATGTCAAAACCTCAAAAGAACTCTGGGATGCTTTGGAAAAGAAGTACAAAACAGAGGATGCCAGAATGAAGAACTTCATTGTGGCAAAATTTCTGGACTATATGATGATAAACAGTAAGATTGTCGTCACCCAAGTTCAAGAACTGCAGGTCTTAATCCATGATCTCCTTGCTGAAGGTATAAATTTATTTAATTCCTATGTTGAAAATATTAAGTTTATTTTTAATACCCACATAATCTTTCATGTATAGTTGATTGTGAATGATGCTTTTCAAGTGGATGCCATTATTGAGAAGTTACCTCCATTGTGGAAGGACTTCAAAAACTACTTGAAACATAAATGCAAGGAGATGAATGTTGAAGATCACATAGTAAGGTTGAGAATCGAAGAAGATAACAAAGCTGTAGAAAAGAGGTCATGTGGTAATTCAGCAATATCTGGAGTAACTATTGGAGTAAATATTGTTGAAGAAGATCCCACAAAATTAAGAAAAAGAAAGAAAGCATCTGGTCCAAAAAGCAATCCTCCTAAAAAGAAATTCAATGGAAGCTACTTCAATTGTGGCAAACATGGTCATAAGGCTACTGAATGTCGGGGTCCCAAGAAGGACAAGAAGAATAAGGATCAAGCAAATTTAGCTGAATCCAAAGGAGAAATGGAGGATCTTTGTGCAATTCTTTTAGAATATAACTTGGTTGGAAATCCAAGAGAATGGTGGATAGATTCTCGTGCCTCATGCCATGTTTGTTCCAATAAAGAATTATTTTCATCATATACTCCAGCATCTATAGACGAGAAGTTGTTTATGGCAAACTCTGTTGTTGCAAAGGTGGAAGGAACTGGCAAGGTCCTGTTAAAGATGACATCAGGCAAGGTGGTGACTTTGAACGGGGTCTCAGATGTTCTGAAATTGTGCATGAACTTAGTTTCTAGTCCAATTCTAACTAAGAATGGATTCAAATGTGTATTTGTTTCTGATAAAGTAGTAGTGAGTAAGAATGAAATGTATGTAGGAAAATGTTACCTCATTGATGGCCTTTTCAAATTCAATGTAATTGCACTTGATATGAATAAATATTATGCTTCTTTTTACTTGCTTGAGTCTAAATGTTTATGGCATGAACATTCGGGACACATTAATAACAAAACCTTAAGAATACTGATTAACTTAAATGTTTTGCCTAAATTTGAGTGGAATAAATCAAAATGTCAAGTTTGTATTGAATCTAAGTATTCTCAACATCCTTATAAATCTGTTGAAAGGAATTCAAATCCCTTAGAACTGATTCGCACTAACATTTGTGACATCAAGTCAACACCATCACGTGGTGGGAAAACGTATTTCATAACTTTTATTGCCGATTGCACAAGATATTTGTATGTTTACTTGCTAAATGATAAGGATGAAGCAATAAATGCATTTAGGGAATATAAAACTGAAGTTGAAAATCAGTTGGATAAAAAAATCAAAAGGCTCAAAAGTGATAGAGGCGGAGAATATGAGTCTCTATTTGCAGAAATATGTTTGGAAAATGGAATAATCCATCAAACTACTACTCCTTACACTCCTCAATCTAACGGGATTGCGGAAAGGAAAAACCGAACTTTCAAGGAAATGATGAATGTCTTACTGATAAGTTAAGTTTTACCTCAAATTTGTGGGGTGGGGGGGGGAGTTATCCTTGCAGCAAATCAAACAATAGAGTGCCTCACACGAAGACACATGTTATTCCCTATGTGAAATGTAAAGGTAGAAAACTCAACTTGAAATATTTCAAAGTGTGGACGTGTCTAGCCAAAGTCCAGGTACCTATACCTAAGAAATTAAAAAAAAAAGGCCTAAGACTGTGGATCTTGTATTGATTGGATATGCCACAAACAGTAAGATATGTTGATTTTTGGTTCATAATTCTGAACATCCAAATATTCATGATAATATGATAATGGAATCAAATAATGCAGAAGTTTTTGAACGTATCTATCCATATAAAACTAGACTTGAGTCATCTAGTGAGGGGTCTAAAAAACCCCAAGAACAACCAAAAGAGAATGAAACCACTTAAGAGAGTCCAAGGCGCAGTAAACGTCAAAGGACAACTACTTCATTTGGATCTGATTTTGTAACATTCCTTCTTGAAAGTGAGCCTCAAACATTCAAGAAACCAGTGTTGTCTAGCGACTCAACCTATTAGAAAGAGGCTATCAATAGTAAGATTGAATCAATCATAAGCAATCATACCTGGGAGTTGGTTGATCTTCCTCCAGAGAACAAACCCTTGGGTTCAAAATGGATCTTTAAAAGGAAGATGAAAGATGATTGAACTATTGACAAATATAAAGCAAGACTTGTTGTCAAAGGCTTTAGACAAAAAGAAGTCTTGATTATTTTTACACATACTCGCCAATGACTAGGATTACATCAATTCGGGTCTTAATTGCCCTAACTACAGTATATATCTTGAAATCCATAAAATGGATGTGAAAACCGCCTTCTTAAATGCAGAGCTGGAGGAAGAAATTTACATGGAACAACTTGAGGGGTTTGTAGTTCCCGTAATGAAAAGAAAGAGTGAAACTTATTAAGTCACTTTATGGACTAAAACAAACACCGAAACAATGACATGCAAAGTTTGATCAAACCATGTTGTCAAATGGATTTAAGATCAATGAATGTGATAAATATATTTACACTAAAGATACTCCGAATCAGGAAGTCATTTTATGCCTATATGTGGATGACATGCTGATAATGAGTAAGGACATTGCTAATATAAAATCTACTAAGTGTATGCTCTCTAGTAAGTTTGATATGAAAGATCTAGGAGTTGTTGATGTGATATTGGGAATTAAGATTCTCAACACTCCTAATAGTATAACATTGTCTCAAACTCATTATATTCAAAAGGTACTTGAAAAGTTCAAGTATTTGAATTACAAAAGGGCAAAGACCCCAATTGATGTGAACCTTCATCTTGCAAAGAATAAAGGTGAAAGTCAGTCTCAATTGGACTATGCCAGAGTGTTGGGAAGTTTGATGTATGTCATGAATTGTACACGACCAAACATAGCTTGCGCTATCAGTAAACTGAGTCGATACACAAGTAATCCCAATCAAAATCATTGGTGGGCAACAAAGAGAGTTATGGGATTCTTAGATGACACTAAAAATTATGATTTGCATTACAACAAATATCCAGCAGTTCTTGAAGGATATAGTGATGCAAATTGGATTACTGGATCAACTGAAACAAAATCAACAAGTGGATATGTTTTCACTATTAGTGGAGGAGCAATATCTTGGAAATCATCCAAACAAACATGTATAGCTCGCTCTACAATGGAGTCTGAATTCATCGCCTTTGACAAGGTAGGTGAAGAAGCTGAATGACTCCGAAATTTCTTAGAAGATATTTTGTTTTGACCCAAACCAATGTCCCCTATATGCATACATTGTGATAGTCAAGCTACAATAGGAAGGTCTGGAAGCGTTATGTATAACGACAAGTCTCATCACATAAGACGAAGACATAACTCTGTCACATCCACTTACAAAAGGCCTAACTAGAGAGGGAGTTGAGAAATCAACAACAAGAATGGGACTAAGGCCAAAAACAAGTCATCGTGGCGGTAACTCTACCCAGAAGACTGGAGATTACAAGATCTAGGTTCAAAGAGATAAAACAAAGTCATTAATGACAGTTCAACATTGTCAATAATTATTTTATGGTCCATTCTCATGATGAGACAATGTTCATTAGGATAAACACATAATGACTTTTTAATGGTTTCTAAGTTTGATACAGGGTATATCAAATAGTGTATCGATGGGATAACACATTTAGAAACCACCTATGTGAGTGTGAAGTGTAAGCAACTTCAAGGAGAATCCGATAAGGCCAGTTCTCTAAGCACTTACTAACCGAGATGTGTTCATGGATGAAACGAACAAAACAATGAGAACTAAGAACAGTTCAAGGGTTGATTGTGTGCCTTATGTTGTCTAGGTATACACCAAAGCTCGAAGGTTCAAAGATATCAAATCTACCGATTGACTAAGTATATGTGATATTTGTTCATTATGGAAAGTTTAAAGGAAAACCTACTTATCCAGATGCGATTAACCCTTACATACAAGACACACAAGTTTTTCATGCATATGTTTTAACAATAGTCATTCCCCATTCATGTGGGGGATTGTTGGTTTAGAAAAATGTGAATGGGAAGAGAGAAGAGAAAAATGGAAAAGTTAGGGAATCAATTTTGGAGGGAAAATGAAAAGTCATTTGTAAAGTGCAAATGAAAAGTCATTTTCCCATATTGGTATAAGAAAGGAATTTGTTGTCCTTATATTAGGAAATACTTCCTATACTTCTTAAACGGTTAAGGAGAAGGTGCCCCCTCGCTTCGTCGTCATCGCTCGCTCGGCTTCGGCTTCGGATTTGGATTATGCAAATGATGTCATTGATTGATAAATTTTTTGGACAAAATTTATTTAATCAATTTCTTTTCTCTTATAAATTAATTCAGAATGTTAGTTAAATAACAAAATTAATTTTGGCACAACAAAATTTATTTGAAATTCTCGTGCAACGGTAACAACGATTTGATTTCCGAAAAGTCGATACTTTTTTCCAAAAGACACATCTTTCCGAAAAGTTGTTATTTCCCCAAAAGACACAACTTTCTGGAAAATACGGGTTTGAACAAACACGTTTCTTGCTGAAAATGGATATAAAAGGAAATCATTTTTCATTTTTTAAACACTAAAATTTTTTCATATCTGCATACATTTTCTCTCATATACAAATTGTAGATCGACCGAGTATGTGTGTGCTTGTTACTGTTCTTAACGTTCGTTCAAGTTATTCAAGTTTGTGGTACCACTACTTCTCTAACAGGTATATCCGTTTTATCTTGGGAGAAATTAATCTGCAACCTCGGGTACGGTGAGGGGATTAAATTTCTTAAGGAAACACAGTGGTTTCTGTGGGATTAAAAGTTTACTTTCTGTTTCATTATTTTTGACTAACCTTAATACAGGAGATAACAATAGCAGCACTAAAAAGTATCAGTCAAGTAAATTTCTTTCTACGTTTACTGCCTCTCTTTCTCTATTATATTTTTGCTTCTTGAATCTGCTTTTGCTATCAGGGGCATCAGAGCCAAGTGAGATCCAAAAAGGAAAAAACAGATAGAAATATTTTTAGTTTATGGATCCACAGAGCAATTACGTTTGAGCAGCTATTCCGTGTTTTGATGGTCACTATGACAATTGGAGTATGCTGATAGAGAACTTCTTACGGTCAAAGGAGTATTGGCCAATTGTCGAGGACGGAATCGGTGCTCCGGCTGAAGGCGAAGCCTTAACAAATGCTTAAAAGTTGGAGTTCGAAGCAAGAAATTTGAAAGATTTGAAGGCAAAGAATTATCTCTTTCTGGCTATCGATCATCCAAACCTAGAAACTATTCTCTGCAACGAAACTTCTCAGGATATTCGGGATTCGATGAAGAAAACGTATCAAGGTACTGATAGAGTGTATCTTGCTTTCGAGACGTTGTAGATGAAGGAATGAGAGTCTATAATGAGTTACTGCGCTAGAACAATAGAGATTTGCAACAAAATGCGACTTCATCGTGAAAAAATGACTGATGTCACAATTGTGGAAAATATATTGTGCTCCCTGACATCGAAGTATTACAATGTTGTTTTCTCCATTGAGGAGTCAAAGATATAGACGAGTTATCGATTGACGAATTGCAAAGTTCCTTATTGACACATGAGCAAAAAGTGAACCGCAGTTCATCTTCCGAAGAGCAGGCTTTGAATGTTTTTACTAATACTCGTCTCTCAAATTTTAGAGGAAGGGGTAGAGGTAGAGAAAGAAGAAGAGGAAGAGGAGATCGAGCATATAGAGATGAAGGAAGCAAAGACGACAGTAGGAATTTCAGAGCCAATGATGACCACGGTAAAGGCAAAGGAAGAAAGTTTGACAAATCCAAAGTAGAATGCTATCGATGTCATAAATTTGGTCATTATAAGTCTGAATGTTATACCAAGCTTCCTAATGACAAGGATGAGAAGTCAAATTTTGCTGAAAGTAACAAAGTTGAGACATTGTTGATGACATTCCAAGTAGATAAGGAACATGAACAAAACGTTTGGTATTTGGATACGGGTTGCAACAATCACATGTGTTGAAGTAAGTCTTCTTTTTCTTCTTTGAATGAAACTTTCGTTAAACAATTCGTTTTGGTGATTCTTCCAATGTGAGTTCAATTGGAAAGGGTGATATTAAGATTACAACCAAGAATGGTTTTGAAGAAACAATCTCAAATGTGCTATATGTTCCTTCTTTGAAAGCAATCTGCTAAGTGTTGGTCAATTGCAAGAAAAAGGATATGTTATAACTATTGAGGAAGGTGCATGTTGTTTTATTAAAAAATAATAATAATAAATATATGTATTTTGAAAAAATGACTAAGTTTTGGAAAATCAATTAATCTTATGATTTAAGAAAAATCGACTTTTCAAATTAACAGAGTCGCCACTTGATTTTTTAGTAAAAATCAAGAAAACTTAAAATTGTTTTCAAAAGATTTAAAACAGATAAAAATCAGTTGAAAAGGGTTCGAAGTTCAATGTACATTCCGAGAAGGTGTTAGGCCCTCGGAATGTCCGCTAACTCGCGGTTGACCGACGATTTGACTAAATGACTTTGACTTGAATTTTTCCAACTTTTACTAAATAAAGCTTATTTTTTTAAAAAAAATATTTGCTTGCTTACTATTATTATATTCTAATTAATTAATTTAGGGAAAGAAGGAGATCATTTAAAACGAGTAGTGACCTAAAGTGGTTGATAAAATAAAAGCTAAGTGACTCGTACAAAATAAATATTTAAATATTTTATTTTTTATATATATAAAGAAAAATGGCAATCTTGGGAATTTAATTAAATTAAACCATGAAACAAAAAAAAGTTAGTTAAAATAATACAAATAAGAGTAAAAAGGGAAGAGAGTATTAAATTTGGGCCTTAGGTCCAAATCTTTATAACCTGTCCTAAAACTAAAATGACCCAAAATGGATCTTGACCCATTTGGACCTGTTGGGCTTGCTGGAATTTTCTTTGGGCTTCTGGCCCTATATTCCTTCTTTTCCACACTTAAAATCTGTGTATACACCAAATGTATAAGGATGTATACGATACGTATTTCGACTCGTTTCCGTGTATATTGGGACTTATACTGAATGTACGCTGCCCATTTCAGACTTCTGGCACCTGTGCTTTTTTTTAGACCTGCGTATTATACTTTACGAATGTATATCAATGTATATAACCCGTATATCGATCTGTTTTTTGACCTTTCGGAGGGCAGGAAAATTAATTTTCAGCAATCACTTTACTGCTTTTGATCTGTACACCAATTGGAGGGGCTTCTCCGGAGCAGCAAACTAGAGACGGTACGAGCAAGGAACTTGTCTTCACCACGCGACTCGGATTCAAACGACGACCGGGAGTTATAGGCAATATTTTCTACTATGAATGTTTAAATTTGTTTTTCTTTAACTCTCTTTTCACCCTTTTCCTTCTTTTTTTTTTATATCAATAGAAAATATATCATTAATAATCAATAATCAATAAGGAATATTGAATATTGAATATTGAATATTGAATATTGAATTGAAAAATGAATTGAAATGAATTGAAATGAATTTTTGAATTTTTGAATTGAATCATGTCTTTTTTTTTCTTGAATTCTTTCCCTTTTTTTTCAAATCATCCCTTAATGAATTTCCCCCTTTCTTGAATTCTTTTTATTCTTCTATTTTTTCAAATCATGAATGAGAAAGAAGAAGAAAAGAGAAGTTATTTATAGGAGATTTTTATGGTAGATTTAGGGGGGAAATGGAATGGATTGGGATGAATTTGAATTTCAAAATTCAAAATTCAAATTCAAAAAATTACTTTTTTTTTAGGGGAGGGCAAAAGGAATGGATTTTGGGATGAATTTGAATTTCAAAATTCAAAATTCAAAATTCAAAAATTCAAAATTCAAAATTCAAAATTCAAAACAAAATTCAAAAATCAAAATTCAATATTCAAAATTCAAAATTTCAAAATTCAAAATTCAAAAAATCAAATTTCAAAATTCAAAATCTCCCAAAAGCGTAGTTGAGAATTAGTGGGCTGAGAAATATGGAATGGGCTGCTAAAAATTGAATTGGATCTTGGCCCAAATATTTCTCAAAGTTGAGTTAAGTTGGAAGTCTAAGATGGATTAAATTTAAGAAATAGCCAAATCGTGTTATATTAATAAATTTGGCTAAACCTTAAATAAGACAAATTAATATTAATTAATCAACGAGCTTCTTAATCTTAACAAAAATAAAATAATTAATTTAATCGTAAACTAGTGATTCAAAATATAACCATGATTTAAACAAAAATAATTTAAAAGACTACTTTACTAAATTTAAAATATTTTTGAGATGGTTTTTTTTGAATAATCATAAAATATACTAATTATATACATAATTATGTAAAATATATATATTATCTAAAAACTATAAGAAACGGCAAAACTATTCAAAATAACGCAAACTTTATATTTTTCTTAAATTATAAAACTAATTATTTTAAATTGTTTGAGAATTTAAGAAGCTCATGAATTAATTCCTAACGTAGAGGGTCAAAATTGGGTGTCAACAACTGTCCCTCATTTTCCTTGGATTGATGCAAGAAATTTGAGGAATATGAAATTGACCAATCCAATTTTGACCATCCACATATTCATCTTTTTAAGAAAAGGGATCTGGTACGGACTTTAGAAATAATGGTCGAGCCTTGGAACGAGTTTCCTACATATCTCAGGCTATATGAGAATTCAGGCCACTTGTAGTTCGATACGCTAGATTTAACACACGATTTTGAAAGTAATCAAAGCCACCTCGATACCGAATTATGAAGGTATCGAAATGCTTGGGAATAAGATTTGAGAGGGAATGTTAGAATACAGCCGAGTTTTCAACATCGAGCCCGCCTACATATCCTTAAACCATAGGAATCAGGCTGTTTGTAGTTCGACTCAATCGATTGAAAAGGAAATCTATTATGTTAGATAGCCTTTGGTTCTAGACAAGTGACAAAATTAAACGAGTGTGAAAAGGAGGCTTGTAACCTCTTAGCCATGAATGTGGTGCACTTCACACCCATAATTAAGAACTCACATGGACATAATTTCCAAAGCTCTCGGCGCATTGTCACTCAGATTGGAAACTTGCTTCCGATAGACCAAGATTTCCGGATGCGAGACCAAAACTGACAAAAATCAGAGGAAAACGCACATGCCTTCTGATAGGGGTGTGGTTTGACTGTGGTGGAAGTCGCTCCTCTGCTCGCGTCCTAAGAGTTTTACACTCCTCTTTGGACTATGTCTCAGTTCGCTGCTAAGAAAAAGTTCCATGTTGTGCTGCACCCTTTTTGAAGTCGTCCGCACCTGTGGTTATGTTTTGGAGAATTCATCCTTTCGGATGCTCTCGACAAAAACTGAAACAAATTGTTAGTAGAAAATGTAACTGGAGAGTGATAGTATCTCTTACGATGCTTTTCAGTTACTCTTGATGTGAAAGATGTCACATAAGTATGTTCACTATATATCACTTTCGAACACAGTATGTCGATTACAACTCTTGATTTGCTGAGGATTCGGAGATGTCATTGCTTGTTTTATTCATGGCAAACTCCAGTCTCTGCAACGAGCTAGATAGCTCAATAATTATCCAACTGTAACGAGGTGGATGTCTCGATGATTATCCAACTATAACGAGGTGGATGTCTCGATGATTATCCGACTGTAACGAGGTGGATGACTCGATCATATTCCATCTGTAACGAGGTGGATGCTCGATAATATTCCATCTGTAACGAGGTGGATGCTCGATAATATTCCATTTGTAACGAGGTGGATGCTCGATAATATTCCAACTGTAATGAGGTGGATGCTCGATAGTATTACATCTGTAACGAGGTGGATGCTCGATAATATTCCATCTGTAATGAGGTGGATGCTCGATAATATTCCATCTGCAATGAGGTGGGCGCTCGATAATATCCCATCTGTAACGAGGTGGATGCTCGATAATATTCCAACTATAACGAGGTGGATGCTCGATAATATTCCAACTATAACGAGGTGGACGGCTCGATAATATTCCAACTGTAACGAGGTGGATGGCTCGATAATATTCCATCTGTAACGAGGTGGATTGCTCGATAATATTCCAAATGTAACGAGGTGGATGCTCGATAATATTCCAACTGTAACGAGGTGGATGGCTCGATAATATTCCATCTGTAACGAGGTGGATGCTCGATAATATTTCAACTGTAACGAGGTGGATGCTCGATAATATTCCAACTGTAACGAGGTGGATGCTCGATAATATTCCAACTGTAACGAGGTGGATGCTCGATAATATTCCATCTGTAACGAGGTGGATGCTTGATAATATTCCAACTGTAACGAGGTGGATGCTCGATAATATTCCAACTGTAACGAGGTGGATGCTCGATAATATTCCATCTATAACGAGGTGGATGCTCGATAATATTGCAACTGTAACGAGGTGGATGCTCGATAATATTGCAACTGTAACGAGGTGGATGCTCGATAATATTCCAACTGTAACGAGGTGGATGCTCGATAATATTCCAACTGTAACGAGGTGAATGCTCGATAATATTCCAACTGTAACGAGGTGGATGGCTCGATAATATTCCATCTGTAACGAGGTGGATGCTCGATAATATTTCATCTGTAACGAGGTGGATGCTCGATAATATTCCAACTGTAACGAGGTGGATGCTTGATAATATTCCATCTGTAACGAGGTGGATGCTCGATAATATTCCATCTGTAATGAGGTGGATGCTCGATAATATTCCAACTGTAACGAGGTGGATGCTCGATAATATTCCATCTGTAACGAGGTAGATGCTCGATAATATTCCAATACAATTCAAAAATAGGAACCTGAAATGAAAAAAAATATATATAACGAACCACTTATGGGGTGGATCGCCCAACAAAACTATATGCAAAGTCTTTGATTGGCCAATCAAAACACATAATCCACTTATGGGGTGGATACCCAACAAATTATAATTTTGACTCTGACAATTATCAAGAAACACGTACGCCTAAATTGCTACGCGACGAACATACTAAATTGACGTATATGCACGTCGAGACTACGATTCTCTCTTTAAAAGACAGAATTATCGAGGTGAATGACTTAATTCCTTCACATTAAAATTAAAGTCACTCTCGTCTTCCTTGACAAACTCAACAGAATTAGAGTTTGTCGCAGTCATTTTCAATTGTTATCGAAAACTTGTAACAATTCGATAACTTTGACTGTCAAGGAAATATTGCGGTCACCAACATCTTTCTGATGTGATGGACTCGATGATTTTCCCTTGCAACACTTCTAAGTTAGTGTCACTTTTGATCATCTTCAGATTTGATGTCGATTTCATATATAATTGACTTTATCAATACTATCACCTGCAAAGCTCGACACCAAACATTAGTATCGATGATGAAGTAAAGAATAAAAGTAAAGTTGAGGAACTAGATTGAGTCATTTGGCTTATCGAGATTAGGCTATAATGAGCCCAACTGTAACTTTGATCATGACTCGCCACTAGCGACCCTCTCACACATTGTTTCTTAAAACTTTGAAATAATCTGTCAGCGTTTGTCTTCAACATTCCTGCAAAATAAGATAAAAAAAATTGTTTAAAAATCTCTTGAGGCAACATAATGAATAGAGATAAAATGAGATGGAAGGTTTTCTAAGTTTTGTTGATGAGGCCACGATGGGTGCAAATGACGCCTTTTGCCACTCTTGACGTCTTTATATAGCCATTTTTGTGACTTCGATGTTCCTGCATCCAAAGAAAAATTCTTAGTTTGAAAGACTGATTTGTGTTGATCTTGTCTCCACGCTCCTTCATGCGGTTGGCTTACACGGTCGCCCGTCCTTTGTAAGACAGTCTTGATCTGTCTCGGTCTGAAATATATTTAACTCTAGTAACTTGCTTTATTAATTCTGAGGTTGCTCAATCTAGAATTTTGAGGCCCCTCCTCAAAACTCTGTCCCAGTTTGCCTCGATAGTATAAGACTTTTAACAACGGACATTGTTGTGTGGAATTTTTGAGATCATCTCAAAAAATTTTCCCAGTTGCACATTTCAACATGATTCTCCATAAAATATTATCTTGGAATTTGAGATTCACCCAAAAATCTGCCAGTTGTATTTTGGTATTTCAGTGTTGACTTGTTGAAGAAGTCCATTTTCAAATGAATTTTTGAGATCCTCTCAAAAGTTCTGTCCCAGTTTCCATTATAAAGAGAAATAGAAATCTTGCTGGGAATATGACCGAGCCATTGTGGCGCCTACGTATCCCGTTGAAGCGGGAATCAGGTCAAACGTAGTTCCCCCTCAAGGTTAACAGTATAAGAAAATTTACAAAGAAACCGACCGAGGCCGTCATAGCCGCCTACGTATCTCATTCTTGAGAATTCAGGTCAGACGTAGTTCATTACAAGGGAAGGTGCAACAAGATGGACAAAAAGATTTAATGTGCATTTTCAAAAGAAAGATAACAATAACTTTACATGTAGGATTCTGGCAGATGTTGGGCATACTTCCTTTCAACCATTTGATGATGAATATCTTCAAATGACTCTGTTCAAAGATATCTGGAAAGGCTTAATCAATATTGATCAAATTGTTGTTGATCATGTTTTGAATCTTGTGCTTGAGGGTTGAACAATTCTCTGTGTCGTGTCTAGCGGCTCCAGAATGATAAGCACATCTGTGATCAGCTCTGTAACAATTTCCCCAAAGGATTGGCTGGTCTTCCTTCTATAGGATAGAGCATACCCATTGCTTTCAACCTTTCATAAAGTTGAGTTTGAGATTCCCTTATTGGTGTAAATACTTTAGGAGCCTTCCTACAGTTTGGACGGGGAAATTTTTTCTGATTGACATTATGGTTTTGATATTTCCTTTGGGAAGCTGACCGCATATGGGTAGCCGTGACCATACCTACCTCCTCTGTTTTTGCTTTTGATGTATCGATATCACTAATTCTGGTATCTTTTCCATTAGCTCGCAATGCGGTAAGGTTGGTGACCTTTCCAGTCTTGAAACCATCTTCAAGAGCTTCTCCCACTTTGACAATCTCGACAAATTTTTGTCCCATCATACACAACATTCTTTCATAGTACTCAGGCTCTTGAAATCGAATGAACATTTCAGTGATCTCACGTTCGGACATGGGAGGTTGAACTCTTGCGGCCTCTTTTCTCCAACGAAGAGCGTACTCTCGATAATTTTCTGTAGACTTCTTTTTGATCTTCTCCAAGTAATAGCGATATGGGGCAGCTTCTACATTATGTCCAAATCTTTCCGTGAAATCCTTTGTGAGTGCATTCCAACTTTTCCATTGTTTTAGTTTTTGTGATGTAAGCCACTCCAGAGCTTCTCCACTTAGACTTCGACTGAAGAGACGCATCAACAATGCTTCATTTTTGCCAACTCCCACGAGTTGATCACAATAAACCTTTAGATGTGTTAAAGGATTTCCAGTTCCATTAAAAGTGATGAACTTTGGCACTTTAAACCCTTCTGGAAGATCCAAATTCGGATGAATGCATAAATTTTCATAATTCAGCCCCACCTCTTCTGAAGCGTAATCAAATTCTTTTATCACTTTCGCAATCTCTTCCTTTATGATCTGCTTAGTATTTTCCTCTTTGGACCTCCACTCCTTCTCCTTCTCTTCGTAGTGGTCAAGTTCGAAATATGCAGGTTTGGTTCGAATTGGAATATTAAAAGTGACTTTCGGAGGTAAGGGTTGAGAGTTTTGTGGATTTTGAGTGTCTATAGAAGGGGTCTGATACATGAAAGGGGGTGTTTGATGATTGTTGACGTTTAAGCTTTGAAATGGAGGGAGTATTTGAGAGTTATTTGTGTTTTGATTTTGAAGAGGAGGAAAAACTTAAGGATTGGTATTCAGGTTCTGAAAAGGATGCGGTGTTTGGTATGAAGTGCTGGCGTGATAAAAATTTGACGTGGTTAGGTCAATGGTGGAAGGATTTTGAGTATGGTTGGAGGGTGGATTATTTTGGACATGTTCCGAATTTGAAGTCAGAGAAGGAAAATAGAGTGGAAGACTTCGATTGCCTAGAGTGTTGAGATCGATAGTCGGAATTGACGAATCTTGTTTTTGCTTCAGCTCAACCCTCAACTCAGCAATCTGTTGCATCAACTGTGCAATTAACTCATTTTGTTCAACGGCAGGCGGTTGAACTATAGCAATTTCACTCAGGCTGGTATTCTCATTATTCTCAGTCATTCTTCTTCTTTCTTTCAATAAATTTCAATTGGGAAATTAATACTTGATAACTTTGAATGTTTAACAACTAATCAATCAACACAAACCAGTTTTGAGTACCTGACAAAGAGAAATAACTCAAACAACAAATGTGTTAGTTTGTGTAGGCAGTAGGTAATACAAGATATCACACACAAAGATGTAAGCACATAAGAGTCGCTTCACTTGAAGAAACACTAGCCCACATATATATAAAAAAAAGATTAGATAGACAGGAATTTGTCTCTCTGATTTTAGATTTGTGAGTGAAAAATGTCGACCTGAGTCGGGACAAAACCGATTGAATATTTTATTGTCGTACTTCTGGTTTTTGACTGAGATGTAACTCTAATTTCTTTCTAAAATTATAAAAGATAAATATTTTTTTTTTGATATGAGAGAGTACTTCTTGAAAAATAAAGTTCGAATTTATTGGGGGACTAAAGACTCGAAGAGTATTTGGACGTACTTTCGATAGTGATTTGATATTTATGCTTAAGGAGTTCTAGAAAATATTTTTCGAGAATGAGTAGGCTAGAATATCTCCAAATGAAGCAACATAATCATACAAACAATTATAACACATAAACAGTTATTGCGCATTCTAAACAGATATGTACCCTTTTATGCCAAGGGTAGGCCTAACGATTTGAAGGATGTATACCTCATTTAAAACATTTCATTGCCCCAAAACTCAAATTTATACAAATTTATGAATAAAACTTAAATGGGGATACATAATTGGGGAAAACGGGATAAAAAATAATCAGTCCCACGCAGGGGTACAATTCTGAACTATGCTTCCATAGAAGGTCCTTCCCTCTTCATTTCTTCTCCTCTCCGGGTTCCCACGTCTTAGACTAGTAACTTGTGAGCTCTTTGTTTGATTGGAATAAGCTACAATGTATTCCCAATCCCGAGGACAATGATTTCTTCAGATGATATATACATCCTTCAAATTTAAACAAATAAATATGATCGCCCGTTCAGGCCGTAAGCCCTTTTGGACTCAAGGTGGTCTATCTAATGGGCCCAACACTCCTTGGGTGTTGGGTCATCCTAGTTCAAATGCTCCTAAATTCGGGATGTTATTTCGCTCTATCTTAGTTTAACTAGGAGTGGGTTGTATTTAGAGTGGAAAGGGTAACCCAAGCGGACGACTTGGGCTGGGACAGTTAACGATCGTTGACTATCAAGTAGCCAACTACACTCGTCAGGGTGCCCCGAGAAAAATTTTGGTTAACGAACGACTGCGAACCCGCATAATCGTCCTTTAAGTGGAAATGAAAAAATAATCGTCGTTTGACGGAAGATGTTATGCCATGAATGCAATTCCATTTATATAATTTAAACAAATTAATCACATATAAGCAATTTAATAATAACAATTAGTCAAAATAGTCAAATCCTTTTGGTTAGAACTTAATTAATTCCCCAGCGGAGTCGCCATTTCTGTTTTATTAAAAAATAATAATAATAAATATATGTATTTTGAAAAAATGACTAAGTTTTGGAAAATCAATTAATCTTATGATTTAAGAAAAATCGACTTTTCAAATTAACAGAGTCGCCACTTGATTTTTTAGTAAAAATCAAGAAAACTTAAAATTGTTTTCAAAAGATTTAAAACAGATAAAAATCAGTTGAAAAGGGTTCGAAGTTCAATGTACATTCCGAGAAGGTGTTAGGCCCTCGGAATGTCCGCTAACTCGCGGTTGACCGACGATTTGACTAAATGACTTTGACTTGAATTTTTCCAACTTTTACTAAATAAAGCTCATTTTTTTAAAAAAAATATTTGCTTGCTTACTATTATTATATTCTAATTAATTAATTTAGGGAAAGAAGGAGATCATTTAAAACGAGTAGTGACCTAAAGTGGTTGATAAAATAAAAGCTAAGTGACTCGTACAAAATAAATATTTAAATATTTTATTTTTTATATATATAAAGAAAAATGGCAATCTTGGGAATTTAATTAAATTAAACCATGAAACAAAAAAAAGTTAGTTAAAATACTACAAATAAGAGTAAAAAGGGAAGAGAGTATTAAATTTGGGCCTTAGGTCCAAATCTTTATAACCTGTCCTAAAACTAAAATGACCCAAAATGGATCTTGACCCATTTGGACCTGTTGGGCTTGCTGGAATTTTCTTTGGGCTTCTGGCCCTATATTCCTTCTTTTCCACACTTAAAAAATCTGTGTATACACCAAATGTATAAGGATGTATACGATACGTATTTCGACTCATTTCCGTGTATATTGGGACTTATACTGAATGTACGCTGCCCATTTCAGACTTCTGGCACCTGTGCTTTTTTTGGACCTGCGTATTATACTTTACGAATGTATATCAATGTATATAACCCGTATATCGATCTGTTTTTTGACCTTCCGGAGGGCAGGAAAATTAATTTTCAGCAATCACTTTACTGCTTTTGATCTGTACACCAATTGGAGGGGCTTCTCCGGAGCAGCAAACTAGAGACGGTACGAGCAAGGAACTTGTCTTCATCACGCGACTCGGATTCAAACGACGACCGGGAGTTATAGGCAATATTTTCTACTATGAATGTTTAAATTTTTTTTTTCTTTAACTCTCTTTTCACCCTTTTCCTTCTTTTTTTTTATATCAATAGAAAATATATCATTAATAATCAATAATCAATATTGAATATTAAATATTGAATATTGAATTGAAAAATGAATTGAAATGAATTGAAATGAATTTTTGAATTTTTGAATTGAATCATGTCTTTTTTTTTCTTGAATTCTTGAATTCTTTCCCTTTTTTTTCAAATCATCCCTTAATGAATTTCCCCCTTTCTTGAATTCTTTTTATTCTTCTATTTTTTCAAATCATGAATGAGAAAGAAGAAGAAAAGAGAAGTTATTTATAGGAGATTTTTATGGTAGATTTAGGGGGGAAATGGAATGGATTGGGATGAATTTGAATTTCAAAATTCAAAATTCAAATTAAAAAAATTACTTTTTTTTTAGGGGAGGGCAAAAGGAATGGATTTTGGGATGAATTTGAATTTCAAAATTCAAAATTCAAAATTCAAAAATCAAAATTTCAAAATTCAAAATTCAAAAATTCAAAATTCAAAATTCAAAATTCAAAACAAAATTCAAAAATCAAAATTCAAAATTCAAAATTCAAAACAAAATTCAAAATTCAAAATTCAAAATTTCAAAATTCAAAATTCAAAAAATCAAATTTCAAAATTCAAAATTCAAAATTTCAAAATTCAAAATTCAAAATCTCCCAAAAGCGTAGTTGAGAATTAGTGGGCTGAGAAATATGGAATGGGCTGCTAAAAATTGAATTGGATCTTGGCCCAAATATTTCTCAAAGTTGAGTTAAGTTGGAAGTCTAAGATGGATTAAATTTAAGAAATAGCCAAATCGTGTTATATTAATAAATTTGGCTAAACCTTAAATAAGACAAATTAATATTAATTAATCAACGAGCTTCTTAATCTTAACAAAAATAAATAATTAATTTAATCGTAAACTAGTGATTCAAAATATAACCATGATTTAAACAAAAATAATTTAAAAGACTACTTTACTAAATTTAAAATATTTTTGAGATGTTTTTTTTTGAATAATCATAAAATATAGTAATTATATACATAATTATGTAAAATATATATATTATCTAAAAACTATAAGAAACGGCAAAACTATTCAAAATAACGCAAACTTTATATTTTTCTTAAATTATAAAACTAATTATTTTAAATTGTTTGAGAATTTAAGAAGCTCATGAATTAATTCCTAACGTAGAGGGTCAAAATTGGGTGTCAACACATGTGAGATTTATAATCCTACTACAGGAGCTATTGCTATATTGAAAATTAGTTCAAACAATTTGTTCCAGTTGAAGATACAAAATATTCACCGCTGTTTGAAAGCATAAGTTAGAGATCCGTCATGGTTGTGGCATCTTATATATGGTCATTTGGGTTTGGCGGATTAAAAGTTCTCCAACAAAAAAGATATTGTGATAGGTCTTCCTGAAATTACAATTCCATCGCAAGTTTGTGAGGAGTGTGTTGTTGGCAAACAACATCGTTCTCAATTTCCAAAAGGAAAGTTGTGGAGAGCCAATGATGTTTTGGATCTGATACATTCAGACATTTGTGACCAATCAAACAAGCTTCTAATGGAGGTAAACGTTACTATTACATTTCCTGATGATTTTTCCCCAAAAACTTGGGTTATTTTTTACATGAAAAATCTGAGGCTTTTAAAAAATTTAAAAGCTTTAAGGTTCATGTAGAAAATGAGAAGGGAAAGAAAATCAAGACTCTTCGGGCGGATCGTGGTGGCGAGTATTGCTTCAAAATTTTTGATAATTTTTGTGAATCTGGTGGCAATAGAAAAGAGCTTACAATAGCTTATACACCACAACAAAGTGGCTTATCAGAGAGGAAAAATAGAACCATCCTTAATATGGTTTGGAGTTTGCTGGTAAAAGGAAGAATGAAAAATAGTTTTTTGCCAGAAGCAATAACTTGGAGCATTCACGTCTTGAACAGAAGTCCTACATTTTCTGTTAAGAACGTGATTCCAGAGGAGGCGTGGAGTGGAAGAAGGCATGTTGTAGATCAGTTTAAAATTTTTGGTAGCATTGCGTATGCACATGTCCCAGATGAGAAAAGGAAGATGCTTGATGATAAAAGTAAAAAATGTGTATTTCTTGGTGTTAGTGAAACATCCAAGGAATATAAATTATTTAATCCACAAAAAGAAAATATTGTGATAAGTCGAGATGTTGTTTTTGATGAAGAAGCTACTTGGGATTGGATTATGCAGTAGCCTACCCTAGTCCTATTTGAGAATGAAATCGAAGAACCGGCCTTAATACCCAGAAATTCAGAGGATTATGCTCCTACAATCGCTGAAATTACACCAACAACTGGTGGAAATTTTCCATCAGTTTTGCAAGAAACTGATTCAGCATCTCAGTCACTTCGGCGTAATCGAAAAAGGCCTGCATGGATGTCGGACTTTGAGGTAACATGAATTTAGGTAAATGGTTATGCAATTACTCATTTTGCATTGTTTGCTAACTGCGACCCTACAGTTTTCGAGAGTGTTGTTAGAGAAGAAAAATGGAGAAAGGCAATGGATGCTGAAATTCAAGCTATTGAAAGGAACGAAACTTGGGAGCTTATTGATCTTCCTGAGTAGCAGAAAACCATTGGCGTCAAGTGGGTCTACAAGACGAAACTAAAGGAAAATGGTGAATTGACAAATAAAAGGCACGATTGGTGTCTAAGGGATACAAGCAAGAGTACGGTGTGGACTACACTAAAGTTTATGCTCCAGTTTCAAGGCCTGATACCATCAGAATGGTAATTGCATTGGCGGTACAAAATTCATGGCCTATCTTTGAGTTGGATGTCAAATCAACTTTCTTACATGGATATTTGAAGGAAGAGGTATTCATCGAACAACCTCCTGGTTATGTTAAGGTTGGAAATGAGCATAAAGTTTATCGCTTAAAAAAAGGCCCATTATGGGCTAAAACAAGCCCCCCGATCTTGGTATAAACGCATTGAGGCTTTTTTCTGAAAATGGGCTTTCAAAAGTGTCCATATGAGCATAGAATTTTTGTGAAGATTGGGGATGATGCGAAAATGCTTATTGTATGCTTATATGTTGATGATCTTATATATACTGGTAACGACAATGCCATGTTTGTTGAATTCAAGAAGTCTATGATGCATGAGTTCGAGATGCCTGGTCTTGGTAATATGTATTACCTTTTTGGATGAGAAGTGGTGCAATATGATGATGGGATATTTATTTTCCAAATGAAGTATATGCGATAAATTTTAGATAGGTTCAAGATGCTTGAACTACAATCCCACCAACACACCATTTGAGTTTGGCTTAAAACTAAACAAAGTTGGGAGAGGAACAAAGGTGGATAGCAGGTTTTACAAAAAAATTGTGGGCAGTTTAATGTACCTAACTGCCAGAAGACCCGACATTATGTATGCAGTAAGTCTTGTAAGTAGATATATGGAGAGTCCAAAGAAGATGCATTTGTTAGCAGTGAAGAGAACTCTTCGCTACTTACAAAGAACAAAAGATTTTGGCATTTTCTACCAGAAAGGAGAAAAGTCAGATTTGATTGGCTTTACGGACAGCGACTATGCGGGGGATCAAGATGACAGAAAGAGCACTTACGAATATGTTTTTATGCTAGGTACAGGGGCTGTTTCTTGGTCTTCCAGGAAGAAAAAATTGTCACTTTATCGAGTACTGAAGCTGTATTTTTTGCTGCTACAGCTTGTGCTTGTCAAGGTATTTGGTTAAGAAGAATTGTTGAAGAACTACAATTTAAACAAGAAAGAGAAACTACAATTTGCTGCGACAACAAAATCTTCCATAAAGCTATCAAACAATCCAGTGCTCCATGGAAGAAGCAAGGACATTGATGTGAAGTATTATTTTCTACGAGATATCAACGACGAAGGAACAATAGAATTGAAATATTGCCAAAGGGAAGATCAGTTGGCCGACATTTTTACCAAACCTCCAAGATCTCTCCCTTTTCAAAATCTGACGAGGGTATCGACACTATGGAAGAGCTCAAGAATATGAAGTTAAACTGAAGCTTGAAAGCTTTCAGTTTAAGGGAGGGTGTTGGTTTTAAGATGTTATGTTAGGAATAAAATATCTATCGTTATATTTGTCCTAGTCTTTAGGAAGTCGTTTTAGATCTTGGTTGTTATCTAATTTTTAGGAAAAAGCTTTGTAGGGTAGTTCCTAATTTTTAGTTAAGACTGCTGTGTTTTTTCTACTATATAATGACTGCAGTAGCAACATTGAAAAGTATCAGTCAAGGAAATTTCATCCCACGTTTACTGCCCCTCCTTCTCTATTATATTTTTGCTTCTTGAATCTGTTTTTGCTATCAATTAGGAATGTCACTAATTAAGTTTCCAAATTAATTAGAAAATATGGTAGGTCACCCCTATTTATATTTTATAATATCAATAAATTTGATTTCAAAATGAATTTGGAATGTTATTTATTATTTTTCTAAATGAACTATGAAATATGGTAGGCCATCAATATATATAGTTCAATCTCAGTCAAATCTATATATTATACATTAATTGTGATGTTTGTTTTCCTTACAAGAACTCAAAAGCATTTCTATTTTTTTTTGTTTAATTTGTTTTTTAAATTAGTGTTATTGAACAATGAGTAATTCACCAACTCATTCTCTAAATGTTAATATAACTAACATGAGTGATCATGATTCCATCAATATTCTCTTAAGGGCAATTGCGTTAGCAGTCAATCTGCAAGATCCAGCCTCAAAAAATTGGGGATATACTCCATATTATTCTTCGTCAACAATCGACCCTTTTTTGGTGACTAGAGGAGGGACTTTGCATCGTCTTCAAGAGGTTGAAGTAACAATGTGGTATGTCCAAACAAGAACTAATCATGTTGTTGCACCTAAAAACATAAATAATCCCACAAATTGAAAAAGTTGTTGGAAAAGAATCTGCAGAGATTTGTGCCATTTGTCTGGCAGAATATAAGCATGAAGAGACCATTGGGGCACTATTTTGAGGACATGAATATCACGCCAACTGCATCAAACACTGGTTGTTGAGGCAGAGGGATTGTACTATTTGTCGAGCTTCATTTTTTCCCTTCACCTAAAGAAAGTTTAAGTGTTTAGAGATTATTTTATTCTAAGATTATGTTGTATAAATCTGGAGGTTTCTTAATGAAGAAACAATTGCAAGGCGGATAATCAGTGGCGGAGCCAAAATTTTCATTAAGGGGGTTCAATATCTGGAGAAATAGACACATGAAGTAGCCAAAGGAAGTTCGACACCTATATATATACCTAAAAAAATATTTTAACCATGTATAAATAATATAATTTTATGCCGCAGAGGGTTCGGGTAAACCCCCCTAGCAATAAGATAGCTCCGCTCCTGCTGATCATAGTTTGTGTATGTATATGTTAAAACTCATCTCATTAAATTTAGTAATACAAATTCTTTTTAAGTTGTGGATGTCATGATCTATATATATTTGATACATACAGATATCCTAATATTGTTTTTTAGCAGTGGCGGAGCCAGAAATTTCACAAACGGTGTCCAAATGTGAATATGCTCTTCTTAAAAAGTGAATTTTTTTTTCTACTAGTGAGATTCGAACACACAAACAGATTAATTTTGTGTGTCATTACTCTTTCAAGATGCCTAAAGCCACTGAGCTACATCATATTGTTGTGTCAAGGGTGTCCTAAATATGTTATTTAGCCATTTTATTTAGCATTTTACTTGTATATATGGTATAGTTTTCCGACAAAGGGTGTCCAATTGGACAGCCTTACATAAGGGTGGCTACACCACTGTTATTAAGAGACAACAAATTACAATATATAGCATCTGATTGATCAAAATTTATCTTACACTCTAGCATTCATATCTTATGTAAATGATTTATATGATAATACTTTATTCTTTTCACTATTATAGCAATGTTATTGATTCTTTAATTTTTTCTACTGTTCCCCACTTTGTCTTAAACACTGATTTTGCGATGAACAAAATGATCAATCCACAAATAAATCCCAATATAAAGAATACACATCTACTAAATTCTGCAACCTTAGTCCAATCATTGATGTGAGAAAAACTTTATAGCTCGTAAATACAATGAAGTTTTTCACAATAATTGTAGCCTCAAGAAAATCGTCATGTCTGATAGGAAACACACTTATGAGTCATGGAAGGATCTCTCTAAATACCGAATGATGATTAAATAGTAAAAAGGCTTTGAAATAGCATGTCTGAGCTAAAATTTGAGTAGGCATTATAGTAAGGATGATATTGAGAGGGACAAAAGGCGAAACAACATCTTCAAGTCCATCACATCGTTTAGGTAACTCCCTCTTTTGTTTGTGAGTATTTTTGTCACGACTCAAGCCTACACCCTGGACGTGGACGAAATTCAAAAACCATTGTTGGACCTCAAGAGAACCCTCATCTTGGCTGACTACAAGTGGAAGACTAACTTGAACATACATAAGCATCAAATTCAAACAAACGTCTAAAAACAATTTATTGAATCTCAAAACTTTGCTAAATATACTGAGTATGAAATATAAGTTTTAAATAAAATATTTGAAACTGAAAGACTCTCCAAAAGTGTTTGTCTATGAAGCCTCTACTATTAAGGAAGGATGCCATGACAAGACCCACGACACCTCAAAACTACTGACTTGAAAGTAACTGTGAAGTCCTCTAGAATACAAGGAGGATCATCAAAGCTAACTGGAGTGTAGAATAATCTCAAAGAAGCGTCTATTGATAATCATGACAACCTATATCTGCATCATAAAAGGATACAGGTCGAATGACATCACTACATGGAATGTACGAGTATGTAATATGGCCGAATAAACAAATAATTAAACTGAATGACTTGAAGCAACTCAACTGAATCAATACAAGATTATGAAGTGAAAACCATTTAATATTTACAATAACATATACAATGAAAGCAACATGACAATAATTTTACTTGTCGGGAGTTTCTCTAATCGACAACCATTACTATAAGACTAGGAATGATATAACGTCCCGCCGCACGTTGAAAGGGCCCATCTTATACTTTGACGGGGCTATAGGATGATATCGTTACAATGGATCCAACTATGTGCCTTCTCAGAGGAGGTGAAGAGTCAATGTTATCCTATCATACGTTGGCTACATAATTTTGTGGAACTTCTAAATCATAAAAGACTGTAATATAACTCGGTACTCGATACTATTCTCAAAATAATTAACATAACTTTGTGCTCAATTCACCCATTACAAAGAATGGACTTCTTACATCACTTGAAATACTTTTCAAAACATGAGACGTGTTTAAATTCCTGAAAACATGCACCTATTAACTTATCTTTCAAGTCCAATGATTAGTGTAGGTATATATATATATATATATATATATATATATATATATATATATATATATATATATATATATATATATATATATATATATATATATATATATATATATATATATATGTGTGTGTGTGTGTGTGTGTGTGTGTGTGTATGTGTGTGTGTGTATGTATGTATAAAAACTATTATATCTTTATGAAATAGAATTTTTAAACTTTTTCTTAAAAATCAGTTTGAACACAATGATTTACTTTCAACGATTCTCCATACTTATAACTTAATTGGAGGGTTCGTGCAGAATTATGGACATGAACAACTCAACTTGAGGACCTAAATAACTATATAGAAACTCATGAATACAACTCTTTTCAAAACTCATCTTTACTTCCTAAAACAAACATAATTTAAAACTCAAGTGTTGTCTTGAAAAACTTCTCAAAATTTATAATTCAAAATAGGGTTCAGGTTGAATTATAGACATGAACAAATCAACTCAAGGATATTTCTAAAAATATCGAAATTCAATACTTAGGAATAGAATTTCAAGAGAATTAGGAATTCAAGAACTTAAAATCAACTTATCTCAAGAATACTCAAATCTGGGGGTAGAATACTAGATTTCTCTTTTATTGATTTGATAGTAGATGCAGGCCGTAAGGACGAACTACTCCAACACTGTGATAGTCTTACATACCTGGAAGAACAAGGTTATTGAAGAACTTGATATAGAAGTCTTGAAACCCTAACTTGAACGAGAAAAATCCAGAAACCCTTTCTTGAGACTTGTGAATTAGTTTCTTTAAATGATATCTGTGGCCAAGATATATAATTTTCATTAGTGATTTATAATTGTATGGAGGAATTTGAGTTGTAAAGAATGGAACTCTTGGAGAAAAATTTACCTTGAAAAAGGAATGAAAGATTTCTTGAAAAAAATTTGAAAGAATCTTGAATGGTGTTTTGTACTTTGATTTTTCCTTAGGGTTTTGCCCTAGGTTTGAGACAGAAGAGAATGATAGATTAAAAGATGGAAATATGATTGTTTATGACTTTATAGGAGTTAAGAAATCTATTTTTAAAGTTTTCCTAGTGGTATAAGGAGAAGAAAATTATCTTATGCCTTTATGTAATAGAACTTTTAAACTTTTTCTCAAAACTCAATTTTAACACAATGATTGTCTTTCAAAGATTCTCCAGACTAATAAGTTAATTGGAGGGTTCATGCAGAATTATGGACATGAACAAGTCAACTTAAGCACCTAAATAACCTTATATAAACTCATCAATACAACTCTTTTCAAAACTTATCTTTACTTCCTAAAACAAACATAGTTTAAAACTCGTGTTGGCTTAAAAAACTTCTCAAGATTTATAATTCAAAAATAGGGTTCATGTTGAGTTATAGACATGAACAAATTAACTCAAGGATATTTATAAAAATATAGAAACTCAATACTTAGGAATTGAATTTCAAGAAAATCAGGAATTCAAGAACTTAAAATCACCTTATCTCAAGAATACTCAAATCTTGGGGTAGAATACTAGATTTCTCTTTTATTGATTTGATAGTAGTTACAGGGCGTGAGGACGAACTAGTCCACCACTATGATAGCCTTACATACCTAGAAGAACAAGGTTCTTGAAGAATCTTTAAAAAGAACTTGTTTAGAAGCCTTGAAACCCTAACTTGAACGAGAAAAATTCAGAAACCCTTTCTTGAGACTGTTGAATTAGTTTCTTTAAATGATCTCTGTGGCCAAGATTTATAATTTTCATTATTGATTCATAATTGTATAGAAGAATTTGAGTTGGAAAGAATGGAATTATTGGAGAAAAAGTTACGTTGAAAAAGGATTGAAAGATTTCTTGAAAAAGATTGACAGAATCTTGAATGGAGTTTTCTACTTTGATTTTTCCTTAGGGTTTTGCCCTAGGTTTGAGAGAGAAGAGAATGATAGATTAAAAGATGTAAATATGATTGTTTAGGACTTTATAGGAGTTAACAAATCTATTTTTAAAGTATTCCTAGTGGTATAAGGAGAAGAAAATTATCTTACTTACAATTCTCCCGCGACTAAAATAGAATTGCACTATACCAGTTACTAAGATGGTCATAAGCTTTTGCTAGAAAACCAAATTGTCGCGAAATTGGAGGCATTGAAAGGATAATTAAAAGAGCTTTAATTTGATAGGTTATGGGCCAAGTAACTCTTTATATTCTAAGGGATATGGTCGTTTTAAGTTGACTAAGTAAAATCTTATGTCAAAACTTAATCGGTAAGTAATCTTTCAACTCAACTTTGTGTTAGGAGTTTTTAGTGACCTCAATTGATATCCAAAATCATTATCACACAAGATAATTTAATTTACAACCTAAGAAACATTAAGAGTTACCCAGTACGACCTTATACGCAATTCAAGAATGGTTTGGGCTTAACTTAGAATTTTTCAGGGTGTTACAATTTTGGTGTCCCCCGAGTGCCTATGAAGTAGATAATTCATTGTTTGTCGAAGCTGCAACAAAAAAGTTGTAACACCCTAAAAATGAACTAGGTGAAATTGGAGCCTAACATGTGTTTCATGAGTTTATAATGTCTTAAAATGGTGAAATATAATGTTAGAAGATAGTGGGTTGAGTTTGGATGAGTTTGGAGGTCAAACGTCAAAGAACGTCCAAGACGTTCGAAAGTTTGACTTTGTGGGCGCTTGTGTGTTCGAGTGTGCCTTTGCATGTTTTATGTGGTGCTTGGTGTTCAAATTGATAAAAAAAAGTTTCCTAACATCTAGACGAGCGTATTTAGGGTTGAAACGTCCGGGCATGACTCCCCAAGGACCACCCTAAGGGTCTTTGAGGAGGACCCAAACATTGGGCTTGAAACTGCCCAAGGCAGTCCCAACCACGATTGCCAATCGTCGCCCTATTGTCCTAGTTACGCCCTGTCGATGGGGGACATTGCTACACACATAGGTGTGGGACCTTAATCCCCCAGATAGCATCTCTGACCAAACGATGGCTTGCCAGCATGGCCTGTCATTTGGTCGACGAATCGTTGATGGCTCCGTCGATTGACATCTGCAACTTTCTGCAGGTGTCTCGGGCAAGGTAAGGGTATTATGGGAAATTCACCTAGCATCCAAATAAAATATTGGACGGTTATTTTATGGGTTTATGGTTATTTTAAGTTACTTTATAAGCGTAGAACCTAGATTAGAGTTCATTATTCAAAAAAACAAACAAACTTGTAAGACCCCCAAAACAAGTTAGGGTGACTAGAGCCTCACATGTGCCTATAAGAGTCTTAACATGTTTATTAAGTTTTTTAAAGTATTCATGATTGATTTTAAGTCATTTGGAGGTCAAACATCCAAGAACGTTCAAGACCTTCAAAGGTTAGCCCTTGAGACGTGCATGTGTGACTTGAGTGTGCCTAGCATGTTTGAATCTGTTGTAAATGTTTGTTCTGGGTGAAACTTATGTGGAAGGTCCTTGACATGTTAAGGTTTGTATTTACGTTAGAAACGTCTGGGTAAGATTTCCTGAGGGCCCCACAAAAGCCCCTCAAGGAGGACCCAAAGTCTATCAAGACACTGCCTTGGCAGTGTCTACCAACGACCCTCAATCAACGGCCAGTAGGTTCACCTACGCCCCATCGATGGTGAGGCATCGATTGGGAGTTAGCCTCTGAAGGCTCAAGGCATTTGTCAAGCCCTAGACCCAAACGATGTCCTGAAATACGGTCCATCGATGGACCTTCGGGGCGTCGATGGGTCCGTCTATGCAGGCTGCAACAACTGCCATGCAGGATGTTTTCATTTAATAGGTGAATGGTAAATTCACCCCACGCTCTAACCTGATCCTAGTTGGTTTATTTGGTTATTTTTGGGTATATTAAGTTGATTAAAAATATGACAACCCCATTTCCAATCCATAATTCAAAATTAGACTTCCCTCTCCCAAAATATCCTCTCTACAAACCTCCATTGGAGATGAATCTCAAGAACAGCTTGGAGCTTTGATTCCCATGGGTTATTCGTCAATTTTCAGTGGTTTCTTCTACAATAAGGTATGGTGATCCTTCATCTCTAGATAACCTTTCACCTAGAGAGTTCTTCTCAAAGTTTTCAAAGAGAAAATATGATCAAACCTCTTATCTTCTAATCTACCATGAGTTCTTTCTCAAAATGTTTTAAAGGCTTCTTCACGATGAAGTGATGTTAATGTATTGATTGTAACATAATTTTAATCCAATTGCATGATGAACCCATGCTCCTTTCAAACTCTCATTTTAGCCTATGTATGGGCTTTGTGATTTTGATCTTATGTAAATTGAATTGTGATTCAATTATGTTAAAATGCTTTTATATACTGCCTATTATGTGTATTGATGGTGAATTGTTAATGAGTGATTCATGTGGATCAAGGTTTGTAGGTTTGAATAAAATTAGCCTATGTATTGGTTATTATGATTTTGATGTTAGGAGGATTATAATGTGATTCATTTATGTTAATTAATGGTTAGCTACTGCCTATGATGTAATATGATGATGAATTATGTGTTGTTGGTCCAATGTGGATTGATGCTTGAAGACTTGATGTCTACTTCCTATCAATTGTTAATGTATATTATTCACTCTAATCTTGACTCTATAGTGCTTGAATGTAGGATTTTGTTTATGTAAAGATACTTGTACCTACTGCATTATATTGATATTATTGAGGAATTGTGTGTATAAATCATGGATGATCAAAGCAAGGGAGTTTTGGTAAGGATGGTCTACATTCCTCCAATTCTATAGATTGATGATGTAGTGTACTTGATATGATCTTGATCTTGTTATGATTAATGCATGATTTCAATTATGTTAGTGTACCTTTAGCTACTGCCCTTGATATGAATTTTTGACGAAATATGGGTATTGATCATGATAATCAAAGGTTGATGAATTGGTAAAAATGACTCTTCGTATCTACTTTTCTATAGAATTGTTAGTTGATGAAGCCTTGTATGGCATTGTGTGGTATGGTCCACTTATGGTGGCAGTGTTTACTTTGTTGTTAATATATATGTGATATGATCATGGACTTGAAGGAAATTGTATTATGAATGTGTGGTGGTGATGATCACCCAATGTGAAGTCTCATGCCTAGTCTCCTATTCTAGTTGTGATCTAGGTTGTATAACTATTGTATAAGCATGTGTATAACTATGTTAGGATGGGTTTTAGGTGCTGCCATTGATGAGTTGTGATGGTTGATGTCCCCTTAACTATGTTCCCCTATATGAATGTGTGAATAGCTAAGGTGAGGAGTCTTGAAAGTAATGTGATGTTGTTTTGTCTCCTATGCTATTATGTGTTGTGTGGTCTTTGCTTGAAGGTGTATTGTGGTCCTAAGGGGGTAGTTGCCTCAATGTGTTGTTGTTAGCCATTATGTAATCATGTTTACCAATGTATACATACTTACACATTATGCATGCTTACAAGTGATACGCTCAAATTATACTTCCCTAAAGAAGTATAAGCGGTAGTATCAAGTAAAGAACCCAATTATTAGGTTGGGGTCGATCCCACGAGAAAAATGATTTAGACTTAACTTTAATGTACGATTACCTCTATTTAGTCAAGTCCTTTCCGAAAACTAGTAATTAAAGGGGGGGTTTTGTGAAACAAAAGTGTTGCCGTATTATAAAATCAAGTAAATAGCAAGAGTGAATTATTGGTGTTTATCAAGTTGTGAGAGAAACTAGGGTGTAAGTGTTCCCCATACGTTCATAACGCAATAATACTAGCTTATAACAATTCTTTTCTAATGTTTTGCATGCAAAGTGATAAGTTATGTATCTCTAAATCCTTGGTCTGACATTTAGAGAACTTTACCCCGTACCTTGGTCCGGCTACGTGTGTCTAAGTTACTAACCCTTACCTTTACCTCATATTAAGCATCATATTCGATGTTTGGCTTAGTTATTACTTCGTACCAATCGAAACTAGAGTATTAGATAGTATCCACTAAATCTGTGTCGATAATTATTTTCCTATTAACTACCCCCTTGGTCCGGCAAGTAGCAATAAGGCGAGTTCTAACGCGTGCACTCGTTAAAAAGACTTCTAGACGAAAGAATTATCGATGCATGCAATAACTTAGTTGAGAATTGTTAATTAGCTAGGTTTATGTTGTTAATCACTCATGGTTCCCACAACCCTAGTTGTAGATTTAGTTACCCATGCTTAGAAGATCACAATTCATATTTGATAAATAATAAATCATGAACTTACTTTGACAAATTTGAAGAATATTCAGAAATTCAACTTGAAACAACAAATTTCACTTGAAAAATGATTCTGGAAACTTGAATTAGTTGCCCAAGTTGCTAAGTCAAATCTCCAAGAACAAATTATGAAATATAATAAAAGAATCCAACCCCAAAAACGAGGTTTTACACTCTATTTATAAAGACATTGTCCTAAAATAAAAGGAAAACAAATAAGCAAAGTTTGTCCAGAAAACGCGGCTTCAATCGACAACCCCACAGATGGTCCATCGATGGAACGACAGACCGTCGATTGCCTCCGTCGGTCCACACTTAGCTTTTTCTTCAGCCTTCACTTTTGCATCTTGTATGATCCAATCGACGGACCAACAGCACGGTCCGTCGATTCACTTATGTGACGTCGATGCCTCTTATCCTTCCATACTTAGCTTTTCTTCAACATCGGGTATTGGGACATATCTCTGATCTGATCGATGATTTCCCAGGATGGTCCGTCGATCAATTGACGGACAGTCGATCCTTACGTAGCCCCACACTTAGTCAGAATTCCCCGAGTTGCTTCAAGATGCGTGAACCTTCAAGCGACGGTCACCACCTACGGTCCGTCGATGGGACGAGGGGCGGTCGATGGCTTCGTGGATCACTTCTGCACTGATTTCTCGCTGCCTTCTGCATTTCCATTTTGGACAACTTTCCTGCAAAACACAGATAAAAACACATTAAAATTACTATAAAAAGGCCCTAGACTCACACTAAACTTAAGGAAAAAGCATTGAAAGTACCGTGAAACCATGGTACATCAACACCCTCAACTTAAATTCGTTGTTTGTCCTCAAGCGACGCACTATGACTCACCATAACACTTTTGTACAAAAGTATCTTATTTTAAGCTTTCACAATCATATGGCTATCAATCTTGACTTTCTTCATTTCTTTAGTGCATGCTTTTACTCTTAGGCTCACTAGGCTCATTTATGTGGATCAAACCATGACACAAACTCACCACGCACCGAAACCTCTACTCTTTTCTCTATCACCAAGGTACCAACTTCCCAATATTGCAACTAGTTCCCTCACTTCAAGAAGATATCCTCCTTTTTCGCACAGTGATTTTAGATTTGAGTATAAGGATCATTATTCAACACTCATGCTCAAAAACACTTCACACCTAGTTGGTACTTGTCGCCATAGGATTTCCCTTATTTTCACTGCTTAAGGTCACCATATTAGACTCTTAGGATCACAATAGGACTTTCTTGGCTTGTATCGTAGGCTCTGGGTCAGGTTTGATACATATGGGTACATTTTAGTGACTTGTTGCCTTCCTTGACATTATAGCTAAGCGTCCTACCTCTTGCATCGTCTATTATGCCCTACTATTCTTTTTCTTGTACTCTTTGCCTTATTTTCTCCTTTTGAGGAAATGACTTTTACTTCTTTTTCTTAAACATTTTTTTTTCTTTTTTTTTCACCTTTTTTTTTATAATGGCTTTGACTGAGACACTTCTCTAATGCATTATTTCTTTGCTTTTTCCACATTAATCTTTTCATCCCCACTTTTCAGGACATTACTCATAATAGCCACCCTCAACTTATGGCTTTGGCATGAGTCGAGGTACACAATACCCAAGGTTGGGTCAGGGCCAAGACAAGGTCAGTTTCTGCATTACCCACCCTCAACTTATGCTTTTGGCCTAAGTTGGGGTGCACATGTCCAAGGAGGGACCAGGGCCAACACATTATACCAAGGGAAGATGAGTTGGGGTAGAAAAGAAAGGTTTATTGTAAGCTCAAAATATTTGGATAAAAATGGGATCAATTTCTTTTGGTTTTCTTTTATTTAGGCTAAAGATTAGTTAATCTGAACAATGGCCTATGATCCTTTCCTAAATGTGTAACACAATTTTCTTTTTGCAGGACTAACCGGGCAAGTTCTAGCTAGGTACCAACAGTGGAACAATCACTTTCCTCACACTCTCTTGACACATCATTACCCTATCAGATTATCGGACACCTACTTGGAGTGTTAGATTTAGGGTCATGCAGTGGTGTATTTCTATGTCATGCTTAGAGCCAACACATTCGAAATTCATTATGCCTAATCATGCAAGCATTCTCTTTAGAACGGGATATCATTCATTTTTTTTAGCCATCATGCTTCAGATTTCACATTCATACTTTGTACAAGATACTACACATGCCGGTTCAACAGTAAAGTAATCAGTCTCTTGGGGCAAAAAATACAGGCAAGAAAACCACCAAGAGAGGATCGTGAGTTGGGTTACTCAGATTTCACCCTAGCACTCACTTTCCATTTACCCTACCCCCAGCAAAAAAAAAAAAGATGCAATTGTCCCCAATGCATAAGAAATATAAAGATAGGGTGGTAGGTGAAGCAAACCAGAGGCGCATAGCGCCGAAGATCAACAAGCAGGCGGGTTTGGTTTCCCGGAACCCGCTCCTTCAGTAGTAGGGCCACCATAAGTTGTGCCCACAACAATATCTGCACCATCACTGGTACTCCTCTCAACAACCTTCATTCTGGAGCTAGACGCCCCAGCAGCTAACTCACGAGCCCTCATCTTCCAGGACTCCTCATCAATTAATAAGGCTCTCCTCACAGCCTCCATCTCAGTCCTCTCCTTATTCCTAGACCGAGCATCCTCACTCTCGCTAGTACGGCTAGAACAGTGCCTCTTGGCACGCTCACGTGGCAGAGGTGGCAGTGCAGTAGTGGTCGTGAATAGTGCAGCAAGCATTGTATCCTCCTCAAGCTCCGCAGGTGAGGCCTCAGGCTCGGGTACCCTCACATCTAGTATATCATCAACATCAGCCCGCAGACTCGCCACAGCCACCTAAAGAGTCGTCAAATCAATGGTGGGAGCTGGGCATGCTAGGACTCTCAACTCAAAAGCATCGAGATGATGGTGAACCGCCTGAATCCTCCTCTCCGTGTGCTGAGCTACATTCTTTTCAATTCGGTCCTCAGCCTCGGCAATGGACTTATGCATCCAAGGCTGTATATGGTGCAGCAAAGTGGCCATCTGGGCCTCTAGCTTCTGGACCCTAGCAATCTGGACCAGTACTGTTGATAGTGGTGTAGACCGGGAGGAACTCGGTGCCCTACTAGTGCCAAGGGCAGACTCAACTGGTGTGGTGTCGCTAGGCTCCGAAGCAGCATGAGCAGCCCCTTGGGCTTGCTCTACCTTATCCGCCAAGTTTTCACCCAACGGTTGCATATCCAATCTGGGCCCTCTCCGTGGTACCGCCTCATTGGCCTCATCCCTAATGATACCAATATCTACTGTACTGATGGAGTACGGAGGTAATCTATGTGCCAAATAGGCACTCCAGTATTCCTGCACAGCTGAAAAATCATGCAGGCAAAAGGGTAAGTGGTAGAGGACTTAAAATCCCTCTCATGAATGACGGAGATCAACAATCTCGCAAAATCAATCTCGAACCCGGCAACCATAGCTTCTACCAAGACTGCTCTATCCCATGTAAGTATGTTATCTGCAGCAGTGGGGGATAGGAAGTGGCGGTCCAAAATCCAAATGAACTTGGCTACAAACGTGAGGTTGGCCATCTTGATAAGGGCTCTGGGGTTCAGCACCCAGTCTACTCCCTTACCGTGTATGGATATCTGCTAGGCAATCCACCTCTTGGTGGACTCACTCAGATCTCTATCCCGCTGAAAATGGTCATTCTTGACAACGTCCCACCTATAGTCAAACTTTGGGGTGAGGGGAACCCTCCCGGCATCAGTGGTCTTAACGTATAGGAAGCGGCGAATGGGAGGAGAAGAAATATCCACACGGGAGACTCGAACTCGGACATCTGTGAGTGGTGCCTATTTGGCGGGGTTAGACCACCTATCCTAAGAACCTTGGAGAGAAACTACGTAAGAGGCTTAAAACTCTCGCAGCATCTCCTCACTGTAAGGCCCCACAGTCCTAGCAGTCTACTCGAGGCGGTGGCGGGTAAACAAGTCGTGCACCGCAGGGACTGTGTGTAGGCTCTCTGTAAGAACCCTCCGCTCAACTGTTAGCGTATGAATCATCACCCCTATGTCGTTCAATAACTTGGCATCTCTGTAAACTTGGTACTGGCCATCTACGCACCACCGGTTGGGTTCATCAGCCACCGGTATAGGGACCTCAAACTGGTGTGCCGGAATAGACTCCGATCTCTAGGACTCATCAGACGAGGTATTGCGGGCAGGCCCGGTTGGGAGAGTGGCTTCCTGTGATTCGGAACCGGAGGCAGTGGCCTCATTCGACCATGTTGAGTGGGCCGACTCAAAACCGGAGGCCTCTTCGGAGCCAGACGCTTCTTCAAAACCCGAGGCAGACCCAGAGATTGTGCCGGTCAGTGTGCGCTCCTCATCAGATTGGGAGGCAGTGACTACACCAGTTGCCACCTTCTTCGTAGTGCCCCGAGTGTCTCTAGCAGCTATTGTCGAGGTCTGGGTGCCTGGGGGCACATATTCTGGATCCCTCTCATTATAGGACGCGCGAATCAGGTGCCGGGATGGTGCCACGGACTTGGACCTCCCCCTCGAATAGTCGATGCCTTGTTTTGGGGCCATAAGTACCTGAAAAACACCTTATTAGTCTCATTGGAATCAATCTACACAAGCAATATAAGCAAAACAAAATCTGGAAACAAAAGACATAGTTAAGTGCAGAACTGCAGAATTTGGCGACGGGCACTATCGACGGACCGTAGTCCAGTTCCGTCATTCCACAGTTAGTAGTTTTCAAGGTGAACCATCGATGGACCCCATCAATGGCCCATCGATCAACCGACGGTCCGTAGATGGGGTCTCGTTCTGTTTGTCAGAGACATAATTTGGGACTTTGTGTTACACCACAAATGGACAATTTCAAGCACACACTAGTTCACCCAACATGCAATAACAAGCAAAAGACCAATTAGTCATCCCTAGGGCTTCAATTTTGCTAAATGCAACCAAGGATTCTAAGAGACTAACAAGCCCTAAGTCGGAAAAACAACAAACAATAGGCTATACACAGATTTCACCCCCAACCCATTCACTTTCTATCATTCTAAGGGACATGGAACCCAATTTTAACAAGTTTAACATTCAATTATGTCCATAAGTCAAGACCCACATACAATATATTTGAATCCACAAGCAAATGAAAGAGAATTCATTGAGCAAAGGAACATGAAATACCTATAAGTTGTAGTGGGGTGAACTGGGTGGGTGATCTTGCAACACCAACCTACGTGCCCCCCTTTAAACACCGACCAGAGAAACAAGGGAAATGGAGGAGGAACTGGGTAGGGTAGGGTTTGGGAGGTTCTGGGAGTTTAGGAATTGTGGAAATCTGAAGAAAATTTTGAGTGGGTTATTTTGGGAGTTAATGGGTGGTTAAGGGAATAAGGGAGGGAAACGGTTGGGGGGAATTTGAAAAGGTGTGGGAGTGTAAATGAACAGTTATAACCTTATATAGATGGTCGGGTCGGGTCGGGTCACAGGTTTTTATGAACTGTCGGTACCCAATCGACGGTCCGTAAATCAATCGACTGTTCGTCACTGGTCCGTCGGTTGTGCCCTAGTTTAGAAGAAACTTTAAAACATACATTGGATCTACGAACACCATCGATGGTCCGTCAATGGAACGACGATCCGTCGGTTGGTCCATAAATCTATCCACCAGACCAATTTCTGTAGAATTCTTGTAGTTTGGTCCCTGCACATTGAGCACCCATTAAGCCATTCTTTTTGTGTTCTCTAGACACTTTTTAGACACGGACCCTAAACTACTCTCTAGCCAACAATCTAAAAGAAATAAAAGAAAATTGACACATGACATTAGGTAAAACAAAATGAAACAAAAGAATGCAACTATTCCTACAAAGAAAGAAAAACTTATTGTTGGCTAGAGGATACACATTGGGTTGCCTCTCAATAAGCGCTTGATTTAACATCGCGGCACGACACAATACCCATGATTACTCAGACTTCATCAAGGTGATATGCCTGTACCACTTCATGGGCACTCTCCGCATGCCCAAGGTAGATCTTGATTCTTTTCCCATTTACCGTGAACCTTGTGCCCTCCTTGTTTTCCAACTCAACCGCTCCATGTGGGAACACTTTAGTGATAAAGAATGGACCAGTCCATTTGGACTTGATTTTGCCCGGAAACAAGCGCATCCTAGATTTAAGCAGAAGTACCGAATCCCCAACTACAAATTCGCGCTTCTCAATCTTTTGGTCATGGTACTTCTTCATCTTCTCTTTGTAGAGGGCTGAACTTTCATATGCTTTTAGACGAAACTCATCAAGCTCATTCGACCCATTAAGTCTCTGTTCCACTGGTTCATTCCAATTCATTTTTAATTTCTTCATCGACCACATGACCTTATGCTCCAACTCAACCGGCAAGTGACAAGCCTTACCATACACAAGATGGTATGGAGACATACCTATGGGAGTCTTGTATGTTGTGCGGTAAGCCCAAACAGCATCATCAAGCCTTCTTGACCAATCCGTTCTATTAGCATTCACCGTTTTCGACAGAATTTGCTTGATTTCTCTGTTGGACACCTCAACTTGCCCACTAGTCTGTGGATGGTAAGGAGTGGCTACATTGTGGCGAACCCCATATTTCTCCAATAACCCTTTGAACAACTTGTTGCAAAAGTGGGATCTCCCATCACTGATAATGGCTCTAGGGGTTCCAAATCTGGAAATTATGTTCTTTTTCAAGAACGCGGTGACACTCTTCCCTTCATTGTTTGCAAGTTCTATAGCTTCCACCCATTTTGACACATAATCCACCGCCATAAGAATATGTTTCATCCCATGAGAACTCACAAACGGGCCCATAAAATCAATGCCCCATACATCAAACAACTCAATTACTAGAATGGGATTCAAATGGAGCTCTTTCTTCTCGAAATACCTCCATCTCTTTGACACTTATCACATGCTTTGGAGAACTCATAAGCTTATTGGTGGATGGTCGGCCAATAATACCCACACTGCAATCTTATGGGCAGTCCGGATACCACTATGATGCCCTCCCACAGGCAAGGAATGGCATGCCTCCAAATAATTTAGCATCTCAACTTCCCGCACACATCGGCGAATAAGCCCATCGACACAACTCCGGTATAAGTAAGGATCATCCCAAAACAACTTTTTCACATCATGCATGAAATTTTTCCTCTGATGAAAGGACAAGTACGATGGGACGATATCACTATCCAGATAATTTGCAAAATTGGAGAACCATGGAATCAAGTCATGAGAAGCGGCCAATACATGCTCATCTAGGAAGGTGTCATCAATTTCGGCCTTTCACCCAACTCTCTCATAGCTTCATCCTCTAATCTGGAAAAGTGATCGGCAACTTGATTTTCAGTCTCTTTTCTATCTTTCCCCTAAAATCAAACTCTTGTAATAGTAGCACCCATCTAATCAACCTTGGTTTCACATCCTTTTTTGCCATCAAATACATCGTCAGTATGCACTATAACTCTTGTGCCAAGCAAATAGGAGCGAAATTTTTCGAAAGGAAATACCACCGCAAGGAGCTCTTGCTAAGTCACCGTGTAGTTCTTTTGTGCTTCATTTAGGGACTTACTAGCATAATAAATGGGGTGAAGGATTTTATCCCTTCTTTGTCCCAACACCACACCAAGAGCAACCCCACTAGCATCACACATTACTTCAAATGGCTTACTCCAATCTGGGAAATAATTATGGGCGCAGACACCAACTTCTTCTTCAACTCTCCAAATGCCTTTAGACAGGATTCATCAAAATAAAATTTACATTCCTTCTCAAGTAACTTGCACAGAGAATGTGCAATTTTTGAGAAATCCTTAATAAATCTCCGATAGAAGCCCGCATGCCCAAGAAAACTTCTCACACCTTTGATAGATATGGGTTGTGGAAGTCTCTCCATAACCTCTACTTTTGCTCGATCAACCTATATCCCCTTCTCTAAGATGCGATGGCCCAATACAATACCCTCTTTCACCATGAAGTGACATTTCTCCTAATTTAGCACAAGGTTACAATCTTCACACCTTTTGAGGACTTCGGCCAAGTGACTCAAGCGATGATCAAAGGAGACACCAACAACTGAAAAATCATCCATAAACACCTCAATAGTGTCCTCCACCATATCGGAGAATATCGACATCATACATCTCTGAAAAGTAGCTGGTGCATTACATAACCCAAAAGGCATTCTCTTGAATGCGAAAGTCCCATAAGGGCAAGTAAAGGTGGTTTTCTCTTGATCCTCCGGTGCAATAGAGATTTGATTGTAACCAGAATATCCATCAAGAAAACAATACCACACTTTTCCTGCAATCCTATCTAACATCTGATCCATGAAGGGCATAGGAAAATGGTCCTTCTCAGTCCATGCATTCAACTTCCGGTAGTCCATACACACTCTTCATCCGGGGACCGGCCTCATTGGAACAAGCTCGTTCTTCTCATTAGGAATCACTGTCATTCCCCCCTTTTTGGGCACACACTGAACAGGGCATACCCAACTACTATCTGTTATGGGATATATTACTCCGGCATCCAACCACTTGATAATCTCCTTCTTCACTTCCTTCTGCATAGGTGGATATAACTGTCTTTGATGCTCAATACTTGGCTTATGATCTAGCATGAGTTGGATTTTGTGTGAACAAATACCGGGTGGAATCCCAATAATGTCCGCAATAGTCCAACCAGTGGCTCATTTGAACCTCTTTAACACTTCTACCAGACCCTCTACTTGATCCACATTCAAATCCGATGCAATGATTATCGAGAAAGTGTCATTTTTCCCAAGAATACATACCTCAGATGAGGTGGTAGAGCCTTAAGCTCTAATTTTGGGGCCTCCTCAATAGATGGTTTTGCGGGTGGAGACTCGCGATACTTCATATCTAACTCCAATTTCATTGGTTTGAACCGAAAATCACCTCGATCAAGTGCCACAACCAACGACCCACACTCTTCAATACCATCACTCTCAAAATTCATGATCACCATCGCTAGTGCCTCAACACCAAGGCGCTCTTCGATTTGTACCTCAGACGTACTCTCAACCTTGTAGGATATTGCAGATACCGTTTGGAGCTCACCACTCTACCTCATGGACCTATAAATGTTGAAAGTCGTCGATTCTTCATTGTTTAACCGAAACTTCATTTGCCCTTTTTCCAAGTCAACCAAGGCACGACCAGTAGCAAGGAACGGCCTCCCAAGAATAATAGGCACCTCAAAGTCCACCTCACAGTCAAGAATCACAAAATCGGCCGGGAATATAAATGACTCCACCTTCACTAACACATCGTGGAGTATCCCAATAGGCCTCTTCACCGTTCTATTGGCCATCAGTAACCGCATCGCACTGGGCTTTGCCCAAACCCAACTTCTTGTAAATAGAGAGAGGCATGCGATTTATGCTTGCACCATGATCACATAGTGATTTAGCAAAGTGTAACAACACTATGGTACATGGAATAGTGAAAGCGCCCGGATCTTCTTTATTTTGCACAAGAGACCTTGTAGCAATAGCACTACAATGTTGCATCCGGTCATCATCCTCAAAACTTACCGATCTCTTCTTAGTAACCATATCTTTCATAAACTTGGCATAACTATGCATTTGTTCAAGATCTTCTATCAAAGGGACATTGATGGAAAGTTGTTTCAGCATAGTAATAAAACCCCAGTATTTACCATCCTCAGTCTTCTTTACCAATCTTTGCAGGAATGGTGGTGGTGGTCTAGGAACAGGGATCACCTTTTCGGGTATCTCTGGTTCTTTCACCGCCATGTCTACCAACTCACCACTATCTTTCACTACCTCATCATCTTTTCTCACCTCATCTTCTACGCCAGATGACATACGTGGATCAATTGTTTGCTTACCCCTTCAAGTAGTGATTGTCATGTAATTTCCATCATTTTTCGGATTTTGGACGATGTTGCTAGGAAGAGTAGCCGGTTGACGTGGGTTCATAGTAGTAGACAATTGGGACATTTGCAACTCAAGATGCTTGATTAAGATTGCATGTGCATCCACCTTTTGCCCAATATTATCCAAATCACCTCTCGACTCCTTGGCGTGCTCATCACTAGTATCAAACCTCCTCATTATCTTTTGCAGCATATCTTCAACTCGTGCCATACTACATCAACCATCCCTAGGAGAAACTTCCCTATTTTGAGGCGGAACATAGGGCCCACTTTGATCGTTTCTGTTACCATAGTTACCCCGGTTGAAGTGATTGTCGTGGTTGTAGTTTTATTCTCGAACATAATGGCTTTCTCTATTGTAATTTCCATAGTTCCGACCTTGATTTCCTTGACCTTGGCGCCAATCATCCTGATTGGAGCCTTGGGCGTTCGGTCGGAATCCACCCGTCTGCTCATTCAATGCATACGAATCTTCTTCATAGTAGTAGTCATCCGATGGCGGTGGTGGTTTATTAAAATAATTCCCCGCATTTACTTTCTCTGCACCCCTAGTGACATATTTCAACACCAACCCAAGATCAGTTCTCATTTGATCTATCTCTTCACGAATCTCATCTGCGGTTGGGTTGTGTGTAGCTTGCACCGCAAAGGTGTTTCTCCCAGTTTCTGACTTCCTAGTGCTCCAAGCCTTATTGATTTGGGAAATTTTCTCCAACTTTTCCGCGATCTCTGCATATCTGCCATCACCATAAGAACCACCCGCAATAGTATCAAGCACTGCCTTATTACTATCATCTTGCCCCCGATAAAAGTACTCTTTCAACGACTCATCATCAATGCAGTGGTTTGGAACACTTCTTATGAATGCGGTGAATCTATCCCAAGAGCTACTCACCGACTCCCCAGGCAACGCCACAAAGTTTTTCACTCTATCTTTGTGGTTGAGCTTTTTAGACACCGGGTAATACCGTGCTAGGAACACATCTCTCAACTGGTCCCAAGTATAAGTTGAATTATAGGGCAGCTCAATGAACTATGTTGCGGCCTCTCCCGTCAGTGAGAGAGGAAACACCCTTAACGCGATGACATCCATGTACAAGTCTGGCCTACCTACACAACTCTTACACACCGACCTCAGTTTAGCGATGTGAGCAAGTGGATTCTCAAATGGTAGCCCCGAAAACAAACCTCTGGCAGTGAGCATCTGCATCAAGATACTACTTACCACGAATGTGTGACCCTGTGGTAGAGGAGGTAGAACAAGAGGCCCATCAGAGTCAGTGATGTTAATATTGCCCCTATAGAACTCTTGAGGACATGGGACGGGAGGTTGCCTCCTCAAAGCACCATCATCGGGGTTTTCCACCTTCACTCTGTTGTGAGCATCAACCGGCGGAGGATGTTGACGGTTGATCCTATCACCTAGATTTTTGGGATTCTGTTGCTCATTCATTATGTGGAGTGTTCGGTTAAGTTTAGGATCAAATGGGACAATTGGTTCTCTTCGGCTCCGTGTACTTGGTATACACTAGAGCTAGACCTTAGAGACACAAAAAGAAAAAGAAAAAGTAAAATTAAGAAATGATTGACTAAAATTCAGTAATTGCTCTTAAAGTTAATTTGAAAAGTCACTTTCCCCGGCAGCGGCGCCAAAATTTGATACTCTCAAATAATACTTTCCTAAAGAAGTATAAGCGATCGTATCAAGTAAAGAACCCAATTATTAGGTTGGGGTCGATTCCACGATGAAAATGATTTAGACTTAACTTTAATGTACGATTACCTCTATTTAGTCAAGTCCTTTCCGAAAACTAGTAATTAAAGGGGGGTTTTGTGAAACAAAAGTGTTGCAGTATTATAAAATCAAGTAAATAGCAAGATTGAATTATTGGTGTTTATCAAGTTGTGAGAGAAACTACGGTGTAAGTGTTCCCCATACATTCATAACGCAATAATACTAGTTTATAACAATTCTTTTCTAATGTTTTGCATGCAAAGTGATAAGTTATGTATCTCTAAATCCTTGGTCCGGCATTTAGAGAATTTCACCTTGTACCTTGGTCCAGCTACGTGTGTCTAAGTTACTAACCCTTACCTTTACCTCATATTAAGCATCATATTCGATGTTTGGCTTAGTTATTACTTCGCACCAATCGAAACTAGCCTATTAGATAGTATCCACTAAATTTATGCCGATAATTCTTTTCCTATTAACTACCATCTTGGTCCGGCAAGTAGCAATAAGGCGAGTTCTAACACGTGCACTCGTTAAAAAGACTTCTAGATGAAAGAATTATCAATGCATGCAATAACTTCGTTGAGAATTGTTAAATTAGCTAGGTTTATGTTGTTAATCACCCATGGTTCCCACAACCCTAGTTGTGGTTAGTTACCCATGTTTAGAAGATCGCAATTCATATTTGATAAATAATAAATCATGAACTTACTTTGACAAGTTTGAAGAAAATCCAGAAATTCAACTTGAAACAACAAAATTCACTTGAAAAATAATTACGGAAACTTGAATTAATTGCCCAAGTTGCAAAGTCAAATCTCCAAGAACAAAAGTATGAAAAATAATAAAAGAATCCAACCCCAAAAACGAGGTTTTATACCCTATTTATAAAGATTTGTCCTAAAATAAAAGGAAAAGAAATAAGGAAAGTTTGTCCAGAAAATGCTGCTTCAATCGACGACCCCATAGACGGTCTTTCGATAGAACGACAGACCGTCGACTGCCTCCGTAGGTCCACACTTAGCTTTTTCTTCAGCCTTCACTTTTGAATCTTCTCTGATCCAATCGACTGACCAACAACACGGTCCGTTGATTCACTTATGGGCCGTCGATGTTTCTCGTCGTTCCATACTTAGTTTTTCTTCAACATCGGGTACTGGGACATCTCTTTGATCTGATCAATGATTTGCTAGGATGGTATGTCGATCAGTCGATGGACCGTCGATTCTTCCGTAGCCCCACACTTAGTCAGAATTCCCCGAGTTGCTTCCAGATGCGTGAACCTTCAATCGATGGTCACCACCTACGGTCCGTCAATAGGATGATAGGCCGTCGATGGCTTTGTGCGTCATTTCTGCATTGATTTTTGCACAACCTTCTGCATTTTTGTTTTGGACAACTTTCCTGCAAAACACTGACAAAACACATTAAAATTACTACAAAAAGGCCCTAGACACACACTAAACTTAAGGAAAAAGCGTTGAAAGTACCGTGAAACCACGGTACACCAACAAGTAGTATAGGTTCATGGTGTCTAATGAAAGGGTATTCATATATGCACTCATGTCTACTACTATGCATGTAAGGTATATGTATCTATAAATCATGTGATGTATCATTAACTAGGATGAATTAATAGGTGTACTAGTATGGGCAAGGGTATGAGACCTTGTCTATGCATTGCACATGTGTGCCTTGAATGGATAGTTCCTATGTTTGGTTTTTATGTACATGAATAGGAATGAATGGTTATGTTATGAATGTTCATAGTATCTTAATGTGTTTATATGAAAGGATATCTCATAAATACACTTATCCATTAATGTATGAACATGTGTAGTCTTAATGTGTTTATCTGAAAGGTTTGATCACATATATGTATACACACACACATGTATGATGATCTAGTTAACAGAGGGGTGCTTGGAAGGTGTTCCCAAGAGTACCCTAAACTAGATAGGTGCTTGAATATGCTATGTCCATGTTAAAGGTTTTCTCACATGATATAGGTTGATGAAAGAATTCTCTCATCTATGACCTATGAGCTAAGCATATGGGGAGTCAATCTACTAAAGCCTATGTTTGTATAAAGTAATGTTAATAAAGACTTTTTAATAAAAGGGAACTTAGCTTAGCACCGAGAGAACTTGAAGTTGAGGGTGTCCCTTCCCATTGTAGGAAGGTAGGTCACCATAGTCCTCACGAGGTGGTTAGCCTCATAGACAAAAGGTCATAGAGTGATATTTCCATAAGTGGATAACTAGAATGACTCATTTGGCATAAAGAGGGTTTCTACATGTACCTCCAAGTTCCATACACTATGCTTGGCCCAGAGGATCTAGTAAGTGGTATCACTTAGTATGCTATCATGTGTTAATGTTCTACCTTGGCTAGGTAGAGCACATTCCATTGGTGTAAGGCTCTACAACACCAAATTCCATGTAGCACCCATGGTCTTAGTGTCGGTTGAGACTATAGTTTCCCTAAAGTAAAATGGACAATGGAATTAAATGACGAGGACCCTAACTAGGATAACTAAAGGGTAGTTGCTTAGTGTAGGTTGGGGTATAGGACTTCACCTATGAATTGCACAAGTAGCTCTTAAGGGATGTCCTCGGAAGGTGTTCTAATGTATATGACTATGTTTATGTTCATTATGCATGACATTGTAGTATTGTCTACTTGTTGTGATGCTATGAATGGTATGAGTCCAAATGGATTTATATGAAGTGGTCTTATCCTACTTGGGTTACATGTATATAACTATAGCATTATGTTTGATGTGTGAAGTACATGTTATGATACTTGTGGTCTGATGATAGGTTTACTAAGTATGTGTGAGGTTATGGGCCTTCACATGTACATTGCACTAGTAGACTTAGATTAGGATTGTGAGTAAGGCCTTATGTTAAGGGTAATGTGTAGTATGTGCCTTGTTATATGAAATGGTCCTATGAATGTATGTGTTGACTTGAAAGGTTGTAGGTATGGTTTCCTTGTGGCCTTAAGGTGATGCTTGCATATGGATAGGGTTATGGGACATTATATATACATTGCACCAGTATTTCTAGAGGGTTACTTGGGAAGGTCAAGAAGTTAGAATAAGAGGAATTTCACTTTAAAGGGAACAAGAGTTCATTGTTAATATAAATGAGTTTACTGTAAATAGAAAATAACTTACTGTAAAGTAGTGGTTAATGTGACTTAAATGCAATGTGTAATTTTATATGATGTATGACCATTGAATATGCCGATATGAATTATGTAAATTTTATAAATGCTATTGTATCAAAGTTTTATGAAGATTTCACAAAAATGCATGAATGCATGGTTTTCAAGTGAAATGTCCCTTTTAAATGCATGTTTTTGCATGGTTGTCATACTTAGTGCATTCTTGTACTAACTCCATTCTTCTCTACCTTTTTACACAAAGTGTAGGTTATAGATTCTTAAAGGATGTCTTTAATGGTGAGGATCTTGATATGTGATTCCCAAGCTCAAGGAAAGGAATCCTTAAGTCCAAGGATTTCCTAAGTCTTACTTTACTGTAAAGTCTTTTAATAATGTACTTATGATTTATGTTGTAAGGGTCGTTTCCCTAATGTACTCTAATGATGTTGAGTCTAGGATGGCAAAACGAGAGTAGAGTCTTTAACTATGTATTATGATATTTTATATAGAAGTGATGTTCCAGCATATTATGTGCTAAGAAAGATTTAAATTTTCCGCTAAATTTACCTATGACAATGCGATGAATGATAGCTATAGGCTTGTACAAGACCTCCAAGAGGTCAAGAACGCCATGTTACTTCAAGGGGGTGCTCCCCGGTCGTGACAAAAGTCAAGACCCCAAATAAAACTCTCTAGACTCCATTGAAGCTTGAAGCAAGGTTGAGGCTAGGAACTTGATTTCTCCATTGAATCTTCATCATTTCCATAGATTATATTCATTTAGGTATGGTGTTTCATCCTTCAATCCTCTCTCTTCAAGGTGCCAAACTTCAAAGACTTTTCTAAGACTTTCTCAAAGCATGAACTTCAATTTTGACTTCTAGCCATAGTTCTTGCATAAAATGATTTGAATCAATTATTTATGTTATAATTGATGTTAGTTGAATGATTTTAGATTAAATTTCCAATGAACCCATGCTTTTCATGAAATCCTAATTTTGGCTCTAATGTGGGTGATTTGATCATGACTTTATTGTATTGAATTCTTGTGTAGATTACGTTGGCCTATTGAAATATGTAAAGATCATGATAGAATTGTATATAGGCTGCCTTAATTTGATGATGATAATATTGTATATTGTTGGATCATTGGCATGATTGGATTGTTGGTTTCGAATTGTGTGTATGACTATTGGTAAGAGTCTTGGTGAAGTAAATTGATTGAAAAGGCTATGGAATGGTGGTGTTGATGATGCAAAGGGGGTAATACGACCTAATCTCTTCTATATAGTGTAGAATTACTATGGAATTATATTGATTGGTACGGTTCACTTATGGTGGTGGTGCTTACGTGTTATAATTGTGAAGAACGTGGCCTTGCGGCATAATTCTATGAATTATGTTGTAGCTTGTATAGGTGATCAATGTGAAGAATTATGTGGTACATGTGAATATGTGAAGTGAAAGCATGATTTCTTCTAATTGGTTATATATATGTGGCTATCGTAGACTATAGTGATGTCTTTATATGTGTTCCTAGTGTTTATTGTTAGGTAGACCTTGTTGTTCCTATAGGATAATTGAATGTCATTGAATATGTGACAAGATGATGATGATGATGTATCTTGATTGGTAGAACTACATCCCTCTACATGATGCATGAAAGAATGCGAATATGAACTCTTCACTTAGTAGGCTTAAGCACCTTTGTCATGAATAAGTATGTATGATTGAAATATGACCTTGAACATGTTATAAAGGTCAATACTTGGAACCTTCAACTTAAAAAGAAGGTTATGATATCCTTGAAGTTGAAAGTCGTAATGGTATATTTCGTGTGTGAATGGTGGACTTAGGGATAGGTTGGATGGAACGACATGAAACCATCTCTAAGGAAGTCATTGAGCTATCATTATTGACCATTGAGTGGCAGCCCTAGTGGACCCATCCTTGGTATTGTGATTGAACTTTCTCTATGAGAAACTGGCTAGCACCGAGTAAATATTCTTGTGGTAGTAACTCTACTTAAGTTGAGACTAGAGTACAAAGAAACCCTTGATATTCCTTAACCATGTGCCTACATGGTATGTGTCTTAGTTCTACCCTTGGAAAGTAGAACACCCTCCTTTGAAGTAGGGTAGACTCCAGATTCCATGCCTAGCTAGTATGGTCTATATCGGTTAATGCCTATTCTCATCATGTGGGATGCATTCTAGTGTTGGAGAAGTTCTACAAGGTGTAGATAGTGAAATGGGTCGCTATCTATACATAGCATGAGTAGGATTTGAAGATGCTAGGATGAGGGTTCCATAGGTGTCTCCAACACCATTATGTGAAATTTCTTAATTGATGAATGTCTCTTAAATGTCTTAATGACTATTGTTGACTTAAGCTAATGTATGTGAATATAAGGTACTTATCTTGAGTAGCTTTCAGGATTGCTTAGGTAGGCTTGAAGAGGGTGTATTATGAGCGTTTTTTTCATGTCTTACTTAGGTGAGTCTTAGAGTAATTCTGGGTAGGGGGTCTAATGATAAAAATGGAATAATCTTACTTTAGAAAGTCTTGAGGATCACTTAGGTATGTCTGCATGGGTTGTATGGGCGGCCGCTTCGTTTCTTCCTTAAGTGGGTCTTAGGATGACCTTTGGTAGGAGGTATATGCGTTCATATGGTTTCTAAGTGGTTGTCTCTTGTGGACTACTTGAGATATGTGTTATATGTGTGTATGTTGTCTTGAATGTGGTTCTTATACTTATGTTGTGAGTTTTACACCAAAAGAGCATGAAAACATACTTTAAAGCAAATGCCTGTTTAAGCATGTTTTTTTTGCATGTCACCATACTTAGTGCATTCAATTTATTAATTCCACATGTTGTATTATCTCTAAGGGTGTAGGTGGCAAGTGAGGAGTCTATTGGAAGCAAGCTTGGAATAAGCATATCCTTTCAAGCAAGTCTTGGTATGTCCTCGATTGATTCGAGGACGTAGTTATGTTTCGCTTTTTTTTTAAAAGACATTGTATTAGACTTTCATATTTTCCATTTAGTTGATGTATGGGCTGTGACCTAAGATATTCGTGTGTCTAAGATGGCTACAAGCAGACTTAGCATTTCCTATGTTTTCTATGAAAGAGATTTTGAACTATGGTTCTATTGTTATGAAAAGTTTTAATTCTGCACTACTTTTCATATATATGCAATGAATGATGTCTAAGGGCTTGTGCAAGACCTCCGAGAGGCCAAATACGCTGTGTGGCGACTTAAGGATGCCCTAAATTCTAGGATGTACTTTAGATCGTGACAAAACCTTAGCCATCAAGGAACGTCCCTACTTGGGTATGCCTCACCATGTGAGCTGGAGTTGAATTTGAAATATAGAGTTTAAGAATTGAACAACTATATATATTATTTTTTATATTTTAATTAAACTAGTCTTATGCCACGTGTGTATCGTATATATTATATACGATGTTATAAAATAGAATTTATATTATGAAATTAATAATTTAAGTAAATAGTTATAATTTAAAGAAAATTGGAAAAATTCTTTGAAGTGATTAGTAGATATTGTCATTGTGTAACCTGTATTTTAAGATCAAAATGACCACATATCATTGAAACATTCGAAGTATTAATTTTACTTCATTCAATTTTATAAAAAAATATAATCGAAAAACATAAAAATAATTATCCATACAAAAATTGTTACCAAATAGTATTTCCTATTTAGGTTATCAACATAAATGATAGACACCATTTAAGTACAATGTTTTTCTTAAATATTCATACTTGAAATTTTGTATGTGCATGACTTATTTAAAGTATTAGGATACTACTTTCAGTTTAAGTTCAAACGATCGTGAGTAATAATATAACCCAACCGAATGGGTTGGGGTCGAGTCCCAAGGGAGCAGTTAACAGTTGAGAATCAAATAGAAAAGTAAAACTTAGTTCTAATCAATCATAGCTAGAAATATTAACGAATAAAAGCACACTAAATCAAAAAGTTACACGAATGTCAATTATCAATAAACAACCGGGTAAATAGCAAAAAAGGAGGATACGAATTAGGAAGATGGGATTCTTGGGATGTGATATGAATATGTGATAAAATAAACAACCGGGTAAATGTTATTGATAGTAAACCGCTGAACATTTGTAAGTAAGCTAGACTTTAGTAGGGGTAAATTTCTCTTGAACAATTTACCTTGAATCAACTCAGTTTTTATCGAACAATGAGTTGCAACAATTTACCCCGAATCAAGGATGAATATTCTTCAAGACCCACTTCCAATTTTTTTGAATTTAAAACCTTCAAATCTTTGAACCTCAAAAACAATGTCTCCAAAAACTGTAAAACTGAAAATATCTAAAAATTTCTATATTGTGTTCCAAAATTCAATTCTAGATAGATAGCTAACAATTCAAACAAGTGTTTATAGTGTTCAAATTTTGTGATATGAAGGACCACTCGGTGCAGTTAGTCGGGATCACCGACACACTCGACGATCCACCCTTTGGTCCAGTTCATCACCTTTCTGCTTTTGCCTTCAGCGTCTTCGCGTTTTGAATCATTGGGCGATATGGTGCCGTTTTACAGAACTGTTCGGCGACGAGGCGACTGCTCCCTTTCATTGCCAACTTGATCTTTTCCTTCAAGGCTTAGCATACTAGAACATTAGGAGAGATTAAGGCCTTTCGGCGAGTCACCTAATGGATTAGGCGATCCTCAGGCTTTCATTTCTTCATTCTTTCAGCCGCCTTGTTCCTTTTTTCTTGATAGCGTCCAGCTTTGTCTCTCAATCATATACCTAGAACTTTAGGATTTACATCAGTTATTGAGACAAAATATGTATTTGACATTAATTCTATCTAAATATAGCCCTATATGAGGACTCATAAATGACACTAATAAGGATTACCATAAATATTTTTATATTTTATCTTTATATGCAATTTTTCTTTTATAAAATATTAGGACTCAATTAATATTTGAGCAAGACTATCATAGAGATGTAATTTTACAAAAATAAATAATACCTAGTTGTTATAAGCAATGATGGTCAAATAGAGTTTTGAGTGTATGTCAAATGTTGAGTTTGACCTATATATATATATATATATATATATATATATATATATATTAATGTTAATATATGAAAAATATAAACATTGGTGAAAAATATTTCATTTCTTTAACTTTCAACCTTATCTTTGTAAAATTGTAGTCTTCTCCTTCTTTTGCCGCATACAGATCATATAATTATTGTGGAATGAAAATATTTAATATCTTATAAAAGTTGTGTAAAACCTCAAAAATAAGATAAGGTGTCTAGAGCCTAACATGTTCGTCTTAATATTATAAGGTCCTAAAATGCCTTATTATGTTATATATAGGCAGTGTGCAAAGTTTGAAGTGATCTGGAAGTCGGACGTCAAGGGACGTTCAAGACGTTTGACAAATAGTCGCTTATGTGCCCCATATGTGTATGCATGCCTAAATTGTATGAACTAAGTCTAATAAATCTTGAAATGGTTTTAAATTATGTTTAATGTTATTGTATGAAATTTTGTGAAGTTTGGAGGTCAAACGCCCAAGAACGTCCAAGGCGTTCGAAACATAGCCCCTGAGACGTTCATCGTATGTCATGTTGGGGTCAAGGCTGCTTGGACGTATTGTAGGTGTTTGTTTTGGATGAAATTTATGTGGAAGGTCTATAACATGTTAAGGTTTGTAATCGCGTTGGAAACTTCCGGGTACGACTTCTAAAGGGCCCCACAAGAGGCCCCAAAAGAAGGACCCCAAAGCTGCCTAGACACTGCCTGTGCAGTGTCCCTTGACGGACCCAACGACGGATCGTTGGTCCCCCAACGGCCCGTCGAGAAGGTCTCGTCGAAGGGGGCTTGACTTGGGCAGGTCTTGATCCAAGAATTTGGCTAAGTCATGGGCGACGGAGGGCATGACGCCCCGTCATGCCCATGACGCCCCGTCGAGACCCTCGTCGCGGGTGCCTGCAGGTTTGGCTGCCTGCGTGCTGCCACTTAAAGGGGTGAATGGGAAATTCACCCCACGTCCTAACCTGACTATAATAGGTTTATTTAGTTAATTTTAGGTGTATATAAGTCTTTAAAAACGTGATCAACCCATTCCCAAAAATCCTCTCACATATTTTAAGCCTTTCCCTCCAAAAATGTTCTCTCTAAAACCACCATTGTTGGTGAAGCTCAAGAGCTGCTTGGAGATGGATTTTCTATGGATGAATCATAAAGTTTTAGAGGTTTTCTTGTAGATAAAGGTATGGTGATCTTCAAATCTAGTTATCTTTTCATCTAGAGAGCCATTCTCAATGTTTTTTAAAGAAATCTTATGATCAAGTTTCCAATCTTCTAATCTAGCCATGGGTTCTTTCTCAAAAGCTTTTTAATGATTGAATCATGATTAATTGAATTTAATTCAATGGTTTTAATGTGTTGTCACTCCAATTGCATGATGAACCCATGTTCTTTCCAAAATTGGTTTAGCTCTTGCATGGGCTTTGTGATTATGGCTTATTCTTGATTAATTGGTGATTCTCTTACGTTGAATTGTTTGTGCCTATTGTTAATTACATTAATTGATGGTGAATTTATGATGATCAGTCCATGATGATAAATATATGAAAGTTTTGAGCATGAATAGCCTATGTTTCTACATGTTGTCTTGAAGTCGATTGTGAGATCGGTTGTGTAGACTCTTGATTATGTAAGAACTGCTGTAGCTAATATTTTAGGGTGATGTAATGGATGAATTTTATAGGTATAAATCCTTAATGTTCAAATTAAGAAGGTCTTGCATGAATTGATATAGATTCATTTAGGTTAGGAAGTCAAGAAGCTAAGTTGTGATGTATCTCGAATTGTGATTAAATAAAGTATGATTTAGTCTTGATTTCTTATCTAATTAGCTACTGCCTAATGAGTATATTATTGATGAAATATGAATGATGATCAAACCCTTAGATAGTTCATAGTATTGGTAAAGTTTTCTATACTCTAGCAAATCGATAAGCCTAAATGCCTATGTTGTGACCCTAATCTTCAGAGTATGTAATCATGATTTCAATATGGTTAAATGTAGGTTTAGTTACTGCCTTAGACATATATATGTATGAACTATGATCTAAAATCAATGTAAGGGAAGTTAGCTAATGATCTATGTTACTCTACTTTCCTAGTATGTTGATATGTTGTATTATGTTATGGTATAATCTTGTAGCGACTTGTACATGGTTTATTATATGTTTAAAGCAGATATAGATACTGCCATATATGTGTTTTATTGATGAATAAGGTGTATTGATCAATGATGATCAAAGGGTGAGAAATTGGAAAGAATGCTTATTCTCTTTACTCTTCTACTTCTCTATTCCTTGATAATAATGTTGATGAAGCCTTGTATGGCATTTTGTGGTATGGTCCACTTATGGTGGTGGTGTTTACTTTATTGTCATTATATATGTGTTGACTATGGCCTTGAAGGCATATTGATGAACTTATGAACATGTGCTTAAGATGATACTATGAGAAGCTTATGCCTACTTTCCTATTCTAGTTGTGCATTAGGTTGTGTGGCTATTTCATGAGCATGTGTATAACCATGTTAGGGTAAAGTATAGGTGCTGTCATAGCTGTTGTAATATGGTTAATAACCCCTTACCTATGTACCCTTATATGAAAGTGTAAATAGCAAAAGTTAGGAGTCTTTATTATAATGTATATATTGTCTTGTCTCCTATGCTATTATGTGTTGTGTGCTATGAGCTTGAAGTGTAATGTGGTCTAATAGGGTGGATGACTTAATAAGTTATTGATAGTCATTATGTGATCATGTTGGTCAATGTACACAAACTCTCACTTACATGCATATTACAAGTAGTATAAGTCATTGTGTCTAAATGAAAGGTAGTTCTCATATTCACTAGTGTGTACTACTATGTATGTTAAGGTGATGTTTATGAATGTATGAATTGTATTCCCTTACTAGGATGACTTGATAGGTGTACTAGTATGGGCAAGGGTATGGAACCTTGTCTATGCATTGCACATGTGTATCTTGATAGGATAGTTCCTAGGTTTGGTTCTTATGCATTGATATATGAACATGTGTAACCTAATGTGTTATGTGAAAGGTTTGCTCACATCTAAGTATACACTCAAACACATGGATGATCTAGTTAGTGAGAAGAGGCCTTGTTAGGGGTGCCCAAGAATACTCCAAAACTAGATAGGTGTTTGAATATGCTATAAGCATATGAATGATGAATATCCTAAGACTATGATTTTATAAATAAATGTAATAAAGGTTTTTCAAAAAAGGGAACTTAGCTTAGCACCGAGTGAACTTGACATTGAGAGGTGTTGACTTTCCTTGGAGGAATATTCACCATTTGTCCCTTATAGAATGTTGACTTCCCTTAGAGGAATAATCACCTATGGACCCACATAAAGTGTTGACTTTCCTTGAGGAATATTCACACATTTTTTCTTATGAGGTGAGGCCCCATTACCAAATGGTATATAGAGTGAATACCTATCTCTTAGTTCCATAAACTATGCTTTCCACATAGGATCTAGCAAAGTGATTTCACTTAGGATGCTAGAATGTATGTTAATGTTCGACCTTGGCTAGGTAGGAACACCTTCCTTTGGTGTAAGGCTCTAAAACACCAAATTCCATGTTTATCACCCATGGTCTTAGTGTCGGTTAAGGCTATGGTTTCCCTAAAGATAAAATGGACAATGGAAGTAATTGAATGCGATCCTAACTAGGAGGACCTAAGGTAAGTTACTTAGAATAGGTGGAAGTAATGAACCCATCTAGACATTGCACAAGTGACTCCTTAGGAAGTCTTAGGAAGGTTCTCTAATGCATATGATTATGTATGTGTCCTTTGTGTATGACATTGTAGTCTTGGTTTAACTATGTTTATGTTGTACTATACTTATATGATGGCATGTGTTGTCTTGTGTAGATGCTATGTATGGCTTTTCACTTGGGTTCCTAAGGTGGTACAATGCACCAAGTATCCCTAAAGGATTACTTAGGAGGCTAATGAATTAAGAGTAAGAGTTCACTGTAAAGTGACCCCAAATTGTACTTAAACTCTCTATGTGCTTTTCTATGATGTTTGGCCTTTGATTGTGTTGCTATGAAGTATGTGGAAGATATAAATGCTATTGATAAAGGTTTTATGATGAGTTACTCAAAATGGCATGAAGTATGATTTCAAAGGAAATGTCCCTTTTAAATGCATGTTTTTGCATGTTTGTCATACTTAGTACATTCTTGTGCTAATCCCATTCTTCTCTACTTTTACACAAAGTGTAGGTTATGGAATGCTTAAAGGAGACCTATGATTTAGGAGCTTGATAGGTGATTTCCCAAGCTCAAGGAAAGGAATCCTTAAGTTCAAGGATGTCCTAATGTGTACTTATTATAAAGTCTATTTAGTAATGTATAGTTTTGTATTTTGTCTTTAGGGCTTTGTCTTTAATGTGTTCTAAAAGTTATTGAGTCTAAGATGACAAAGAGACTTAGAGTCTAAATATGTATTATGACTTATGTTTTACATATATATGATGTGATGTTTCTAGCATATGATGTGCTATGAAAAGTTTTAAATTTTTTGCTAAATCTACTATGCCAATGCAATGAATGATATGAGAGGCTTGTCTTAGACCTCCGAGAGGTTGATGACGCCGGTTACAATATAAGATTGTACCCTATCTTCTAGGGTATGCTTTTGGGTTGTGACAAACTTGGTATCAGAGCATGTGGTTTATGAAGCGGTTTTAGGTTCTAAAAAGTCTCATATTGCCACGTCTAGTAGAGTCTTGTATCATTGGTAGTGAGTCGCGACACATCAAATGGTACGAGAGTCTATAGGACGATAGAGTTTCCCTTCTTCATCAATCTCATATCATGCCATAGAACTTAATTCTATAAGATCTCTCTCTTATGTTTACTTGTCCGGTGGTCTTTTAGATAGGATTGCTTGGATGAGGTTGCTCTACGCTTAAGGGAGAAGAAGGTGAGTTTAAAATGCTTATCTTTCTTTTATGGTTTGAATGAGTATGGGTGAAGGTGACACTTGTCCTTATTTGATGATGTATATACTAACTAAGGCGCCTTGAAGGGTTAACTAGACTTAGGTAGGGGTATGGGACTCTACCTATGTCTTGCACTAGTTTTCCTTGATGGAGACCTTAGGAGGTTAATACTATGTATGTGTATGATGATAAATGTGAATGTCCTTATGAGATGATCTCTATGCTTGTAAACATGTAAGTAGCCTAGTGTGCTAAGGAAATTGGAGTTATCCATGCATGAAGGTTATAGATGAGAGGAGTATGGTGCTAAATGTAGTTCTTGTTGGGTTACTTGGTTTAGTGAGGTTGAGGAGCTTTACTTGATCATTGCACATGTTAACTCTATGAGGATTATGATTGGTCATCTTACCTTACTATGTATGAAATATCTCTTATTTGATGATGTCATGCCAATTATGGCAATATATGAAATATATGTGAAATAGCAAGTGATGTCGAATGATGTATGCCATGATATAGTTAAAGCATGCTAGAAGTTATGGTGGTTAAAGTGAATTCTCTTAGATTGTTGTATTCCTATATAGTTTTGTATGATAGTAGACAAATATTAGGATTTGCACTTGGATTGTTTAATAACTACCTATGGAGGTATGCTATCCCATGAGTGCATGTGATTAAAAGTGTGCATTGTTTTCCTTTATATATAAGTGGTACCTGATGAGTTGCTAGTATAAATTGGAGTCTTTTGTAGAGACTTGAATTGTAAGTATAATATGAATGCTTATGAAGAATGAGTTGGTAATGCTTTGTATTTTATAGTTCCATACTTGTTCCATTAAATGTCTAAATGTTGCATTTTTGGGTATTTGGAAGCATGGTCGCTGTAAAGACTAGGCAACTTATTGTATCATGTTTGGAGAACTTACTAAATTGTAATTTGATTGGATGTTGTTGAAATATGTGTAGAATTTATGAATACGAACATGATAAGGAATGTGGAAAAGAATTTATGCTATTTAAATTGAAGGATGAGAATCTTATGACATGATGAGTCGTAGAGTTATTTCTAAACTTCTTGTTGTGTTATGAACTTCCTTGTGGTTTTCCTCTAATGATGTATGACCTTAGTGTCTATTGCATTGTAGGAAGACCTTATGTGAATTGAATGGTATGATAAAAAATGATGGTTGAGGATGTTTTCCCTAAAATGATAAGGTTTAGAATGCCTTAGTGTTGCTAAATTGAATTAATGAAATTCCCTCTATAGTAGTAATCACTTTAAGTGATGAATATGAAGATTGTGTATTTGAAATCCTCTATATGTTGGGTTAAGTTGCTCTTAATTTGGGTTAACCCTAAGGGGGGGATGGTGTTTGAGTAGTGAGATTGTAGAAATTGTCTACGTTGTTCTTCTATTCTTACTTGAATTGGAAAATATGAATTCTTAGTATGCTTATTCATGAAACTAGTCTTGCATAAAGTGTGAATTGCATGATCTTTATATTATTGGTATGAATTGATTGACATCATCTTAAAGACATGGTGAATTTTCAAAAGAGCATGAAAAGAAGTTTTTGATAAAATCCATGTTTTCTCTTGTTGACTTACATTTTAATGTGCTAATTATGAAGTTGACTTCATGAGGTAAGATAAGGAACTTGGTAATAGTCACTTGTAGGGTAAATTGTTTAGCCTTGTAATGGAATTTGAGTCTCTTTTACAATGAAATGTGTGAACTCTCTTGAAAATTTAGTGATTTGATGATCTGTAATGAAAAATTGTAAGCTCATTCTTAAAAGGTGAAAGCATGTTTAGCTAAGTGTCCATGGATGTGCCTATAATTTTTGTTATTTTCCCAAAATGAGGCTTACTATAAGGGTGAATATTATGTTAAGAAAAGAAATTTGTGGAATGACTTCCTATTTTGTTGTGATGTACTTGGTGTGACTTGCCTTTTAGATTTCACTAGGAAGAAAAATGTATGCATGTCTTGGCTTGAAAGTTGAGGTTTCTCATTTTTTAAAGAAATTGATCTTGTACTTTGTTAAGGTTTGAACTCTTGATGCATGTAAATGTGTTCGGAAGTAAGATATTACTCCATGTACACCACTAAGCATGGTATGGTTGAGTATGACCTTCATGGTACTAGGTCTAACTAATGAAGATCTTTGTGATTTAACTAACTCAAGTTTATGTGCATTGAAGTATGAGTGCCTAATTAACTTTGAGTATGGGTTATGATCTGCCTATGAGTACCTTTTCAAGATTTTCTTGTAATAAATTAAGGCGTAATGACCATGTTATGATTAGGAGAAGGATGTTCCCCTATGAACATGAAAAGGACCTTTGTGTTTGATGCATTAGAGAATGAGTGAGTAATGGTTTTGCTTGCTTGTGTGCATTTAGTGCTAAAATGATTTGATGATAATTTAAATGTGAAGAACTGCTCTTATGTGCATTAAAGTCTTTGTTGTGATTAAAGAGTCCTAAGTGTCATTCGAGGATGAATGTTCCCAAGTGGGGGATAATTTAAGACCTCAAAAATGAGATAAGGTGTATAGAGCCTAACATGTTCTTCTTAATGTTATAAGGTCCTAAAATTCCTTATTATGTTATATATAGGCAGTGTACAATGTTTGAAGTGATTTGGAAGTCGGAAGTCAAGGGACGTCCAAGACGTTCGACAAATAGTCGCTTATGTGCCCCATATGTGTATGCATGCCTAAATTGTATGAAATGAGTCTAATAAGTCTTGAAATGTTTTAAAATTATGTTTAATGTTATTGTATGAAGTTTCGTGAAGTTTGGAGGTCAAACGCCCAAGAACGTCCAAGGCGTTCGAAAGATAGCCCCTAAGATGTTCATCGTATGTCATGTTGGGGTCAAGGCTGTTTGGACGTGTTGTAGATGTTTGTTTTAGATAAAATGTATGTGGAAGGTCTATAACATGTTAAGGTTTGTAATCGCGTTGGGAACATCCGGGTACGACTTCTAAAGGGACCCACAAAAGTCCCCGAAAGAAGGACCCCAAAGCTGCCTAGACACTGCCTGGGCAGTGTCCCTTGACGGTCCCAACGATGGATCGTTGGTCCCCCAACGGCCCGTTGAGCAGGTCTCGTCGAAGGGGGCTTGACTTGGCAGGTCTTGAGCCAAGAATTTGGCTAAGTCATGGGCGACGGAGGGCATGACGCCCCGTCATGCCCATGACGCCCCGTCGAGACCCTCGTCGCGGGTGCCTGCGTGCTGCCACTTAAAGGGGTGAATGGGAAATTAACCCCACGTCCTAACCTGACTATAGTAGGTTTATTTAGTTAATTTTAGGTATATATAAGTCTTTAAAAACGTGATCAACCCATTCCCAAAAATCCTCTCACATATTTTAAGCCTTTCCATCAAAAAATGTTCTCTCTAAAACCGCCATTGTTGGTGAAGATCAAGAGCTACTTGGAGATGGATTTTCTATTGATGCATCATGAAGTTTTAGAGGTTTTCTTGTCGATAAAAGTATGGTGATCTTCATCTCTAGTTATCTTTTCATCTAGAGAGCCATTCTCAATGTTTTTCAAAGAAATCTTATGATCAAGTTTCCAATCTTCTAATCTAGACATGGGTTCTTTCTCAAAAGCTTTTTAATGATTGAATCATGATTAATTGAATTTAATTCAATGGTTTTAATGTGTTGTCACTCCAATTGCATGATGAACCCATGTTCCTTCCAAAATTGGTTTAGCTCTTGCATGGGCTTTGTGATTATGGCTTATTCTTGATTAATTGGTGATTCTCTTACGTTGAATTGCTTGTGCCTATTGTTAATTACATTAATTGATGGTGAATTGATGATGATCAGTCCATGATTATAAATATATTAAGTTTTGAGCATGAATAGCCTATGTTTATACATGTTGTCTTGAAGTCGATTGTGAGATCGGTTGTGTAGACTCTTGATTATGTATGAACTATTGTAGCTACTATTTTAGGGTGATGTAATGGATGAATTTTATAGGTATAAATCCTTAATGTTCAAATTAAGAAGGACTTACATGAATTGATATAGATTCCTTTAGGTCATGAAGTCAAGAAGCTAAGTTGTGATGTATCTTGAATTGTGATTAGATAAAGTATGATTTAGTCTTGATTTCTTATATAATTAGCTACTGCCTAATGAGTATATTATTGATGAAATATGAATGATGATCAAACCCTTAGATAGTTCATAGTATTGGTAAAGTTTTCTATACTCTAGCAAATCGATAAGCCTAAATGCCTATGCTGTGACCCTAATCTTGAGAGTATGTAATCATGATTTCAATATGGTTAAATGTAGGTTTAGTTACTGCCTTAGACATATATATGTATGAACTATGATCTAAAATCAATGTAAGGGAAGTTAGCTAATGATCTATGTTACTCTATTTTCCTAGTATGTTGATATGTTGTATTATGTTATGGTATAATCTTGTAGCGACTTGTACATGGTTTCTTATATGTTTAAAGTACATATAGCTACTGCCATATATGTGTTTTATTGATGAATAAGGTGTATTGATCAATGATGATCAAAGGGTGAGAAATTGGAAAGAATGCTTATTCTCTTTACTCTTCTACTTCTCTATTCCTTGATAGTAATGTTGATGACGCCTTGTATGGCATTGTGTGGTATGGTCCACTTATGGTGGAGGTGTTTACTTTATTGTAATTATATATGTGTTGACTATGGCCTTGAAGGCATATTGATGAACTTATAAACATGTGCTTAAGATGATACTATGAGAAGCTTATGCCTACTTTCCTATTCTAGTTGTGCATTAGGTTGTGTGGCTATTTCATGAGCATGTGTATAACCATGTTAGGGTAAAGTATAGGTGCTGCCAAAGATGTGTTAAGATGGTTAATAACCCCTTACCTATGTAGCCTTATATGAAAGTGTAAATAGCTAAAGTTAGGAGTCTTGATTATAATGTATATATTGTCTTGTCTACTATGCTATTATGTGTTGTGTGCTATGAGCTTCAAGTGTAATGTGGTCTAATAGGGTGGATGACTTAATAAGTTATTGATAGCCATTATGTGATCATGTTGGTCAATGAACACACACTCTCACTTACATGCATATTACAAGTAGTATAAGTCATTGTGTCTAAATGAAAGGTAGTTCTCATATTCACTAGTGTCTACTACTATGTATGTTGAGGTGATGTTTATGAATGTATGAATTGTATTCCCTTACTAGGATGACTTGATAGGTGTACTAGTATGGGCAAGGGTATGGGACCTTGTCTATGCATTGCACATGTGTATCTTGATAGGATAGTTCCTAGGTTTGGTTCTTATGCATTGATATATGAACATGTGTGACCTTATGTGTTATGGGAAAGGTTTGCTCACATCTAAGTATACACTCACACACATGGATGATCTAGTTAGTGAGAAGAGGCCTTGTTAGGGGTGCCCAAGAATACTCCAAAACTAGATAGGTGCTTGAATATGCTATAAGCATATGAATGATGAATATCCTAAGACTATGTTTTTATAAATAAATGTAATAAAAGCTTTTCAATAAAGGGAACTTATCTTAGCACCGAATGAACTTGACATTGAGAGGTGTTGACTTTCCTTGGAGGAATATTCACCATTTGTCCCTTATAGAGTGTTGACTTCCCATAGAGGAATAATCACCTATGGACCCACATGAAGTGTTGACTTTACTTGAGGAATATTCACTCATGTTTTCTCATGAGGTGAGGCCCCATTGCCAAATGGTATATAGAGTGAATATCTATCTCTTATTTCCATAAACTATGCTTGCCACATAGGATATAGCAAAGTGATTTCACTTAGGATGCTAGAATGTATGTTAATGTTCGACCTTGGCTAGGTAGGAACACCTTCCTTTGGTGTAAGGCTCTACAACACCAAATTCCATGTTTATCACCCATGGTCTTAGTGTCGGTTAAGGCTATGGTTTCCCTAAAGATAAAATGGACAATGGAAGTAATTGAATAGGATCCTAACTAGGAGGACCTAAGGTAAGTTACTTAGAATAGGTGGAAGTAATGAACCCATCTAGACATTGCACAAGTGACTCCTTAGGAAGTCTTAGGAAGGTTCTCTAATGCATATGATTATGTATGTGTCCTTTGTGTATGACATTGTAGTCTTAGTTTAACTATGTTTATGTTGTACTATACTTATATGATGGCATGTGTTGTCTTGTGTAGATGCTATGTATGGCTTTTCTCTTGGGTTCCTAAGGTGGTACAATGCACCAAGTATCCCTAAAGGATTACTTAGCAGGATAATGAATTCAGAGTAAGAGTTCACTTTAAAGTGACCCCAAATTGTACTTAAATTCTATATGTGCTTTTCTATGATGTTTGGCCTTTGATTGTGTTGCTATGAAGTATGTGGATGATATAAATGCTATTGATAAAGGTTTTATGATGATTTACTCAAAATGGCATGAAGTATGATTTCAAAGGAAATATCCCTTTTAAATGCATGTTTTTGCATGGTTGCCATACTTAGTACATTCTTGTGCTAATCCCATTCTTCTCTACTTTTTACACAAAGTGTAGGTTATGGAATGATTAAAAGGAGACCTATGATTGAGGAGCTTGATAGGTGATTTCCCAAGATCAAGGAAAGGAATCCTTAAGTTCAAGGATGTCCTAATGTGTACTTATTTTAAAGTCTATTTAGTAATGTATAGTTTTGTATTTTGTCTTAAGGGCTTTGTCCTTAATGTATTCTAAAAGTTATTGAGTCTAAGATGGCAAAGAAACTTAGAATCTAAATATGTATTATGACTTATGTTTTACATATATATGATGTGCTGTAAAAAGTTTTAAATTTTCCGCTAAATCTACTATGCCAATGCAATGAATGATATGAGAGGCTTGTCTTAGACCTCCGAGAGGTCGCCGACGCCGACGCCGGTTACAATCCAAGATTGTACCCTATCTTCTAGGGTATGCTTTTGGGTTGTGACAAGTTGTATTGTGATATATAAAAAATTATTGATGAATAAAATTTAAAATATTATTTATAGGATCTTTAATTTGTTTTACTATTATTTATGGTTCATACTTAAAAAATAATCATTATTTTTATATATAGCTACCAAGAAGTGTATCTTGTGTCATAACATTTTCTCAATTTAAAATGAACACAAAATAACATAAAATTCATACTCAGACTCAATATAAATATAAAAAAGAAAAAATATACAGACCAGTATATAACGAATGAAGAAGGAAGAAGAAAATGTATGTTCAAACTATACTCACTATAGTATTTCATTTGATTGAAATATCTTGCCAACAACACTTTACTTTCTCTGTTCATTTTTTCTTACATATTTATTAAAAAATTATTATCACGACTATATCAACATATTATAAGTAAAATTGAAAATATATTTTTGAAATAGTAGATTTATCATCAAAACTAATAATTCAATAGACGGTGTTGATGCCCGTTGTTTTAGCAAATTAGAAAGAAACTCCTTCGTTTGAAGGTAAAAGAATAAAAATGAAAAGACAAATAAGAAATATCTTACATAAATTATCTGACTATTTTCATTTTTTTTATTACTATAGTCTTTTACACAACTTTTTATCTCTATTCACTCATGAAAATCAAAAGAAAAAATACGAGTGTGAATTAATGAATGATTTGCAACAATGTCTTCACCAACCCTTTTTAATGTGGTACTTCAAATTTCATTGAAGTTTTAACTTTATCAACTGTTGTGAATAACCCTTGATATTTTTATAAGAAGAAGAAGAGTGAAAACATGAAAAAAATGTCATAGTTTAAAAGACAGAGGAAACTCATCTATTTTATATTTAACAAATAGTAGTATGAATAGGTGTTAATTTTGTCTTATCAGAAAAGTTACAACCTTTCAAAAAGTCACTACATATCGAAATCACAACCCTTTGGAAAAATTACAACTCATCGAAAAAGGCACAACCATTTGGGAAGGTCACAACCCTTTGAAAAAATCACAACCCTTCGAAAAAGTCACAACTCATCGAAAATGTCACAACCCGTCAAAAAAGTCACAATTCTTTGAAAAAAACTCAATTCTTTTATGTGAAAAGGTATCTACTTTTAATATAATTGAATTAATAAATATATTAAATAGATTATTTGAATTGAAAGTACTATAGTAATTCAACATTCATGTTTTGGAGTTCATAATTTTAAGGTAGTATAGATAGATAGATATAGATAGATTAAATGAAATGAAATTTTTGGGAAACGCAAGTACAAACAAAGGTGCACGACAGGGCAATAGCGGAAGAAAGTCCAAATCTGAACTTTCCCTTCTATTTGACAATCTAATTCAAACAAAAACACTATTTGGGGCAACATGCAAATTACAAAAATAAATATACAAGGAAAAATTAAAAGAGCAATGTGAGACATCAAGACATGACACATTTGAATTTTCAGTGTGAAAATATGAGAGATTCAAATAAAAATGTGTGAATAGAAAAAAAAAGAGTAAAGTAAGTTAGAGTTGTTCCAAAGACTCGTCAATAATACAGCGAAGTGGAAAGAAATACAATCGTATTTTTTCTTGTGAATAAGCAAAGGAGATCTGGGATTGTCTCAGGACTGTTCATGAAAGTACTGAGCAGGTGAAGGATCAAAGGTGGACATGCTCACTTCTCAATATGAAAATTTCAGAATGAAGGAAGGGGAAACTATTCACGACATGTACACTAAACTTTCCTCCATAACAAATTAGCTACGAAGTCTTGGAGAGCCAATCAATACCAGCAAGCAAGTTAGGAAAGTTCTTACTATGGATGCTCTTATTGCAAATCTCAAGACACATGGAATGAACAGAAGTCAAGACTTCTCAAAACTTCTCAAAGAAGGAGACTAAGAAAGACAAGTCTCTAGTGCTCAATTTTACTCCTGGAGAAGAGTGTAGTGAAGAAGATGATATGGCCTATCTTACCAAGAGATTTCAGAAGATGATAAAACAGAGGATTAAAAAAGGAGGGAATCCTCCTCGAGCTGCAACTGCTAGTGACATCTGTCACAAATATGGAAAGGCTGGATACTTTATAAGGGATTGTCCGATGCTCAAAGCTAAAAAAAAAAGGAGTATCAAAGGCCAAAAGGTGAAAACGACAAACGAAGGGACCTGGTACATGACAAAAGTGCCAGAAAAGATGTAGCTGACTATGTAGTGAAGAAAGCTCTTGCTACATGGGGAGACTCTTCAAGCGAGTCAGGAGATTCAGATTGTCCTGAAGATGCATCAATGTTGGTGATTCAAGATGAGGCCAAAGTGTTCAATGGGATATTTGCTCTCATGTCTAAGTCAGATGAGGAATATGTTGAAGATACGGTAACTCTTCTTGACTTTAAGCAAAACTTGAATACGTACTCTGTTAAAAGGTTGAGAAAGTTAGCAAATGTCTTGATTGACTCTGTTATAGAGTTAACTACTGAAAGGGACTCTATGAACGAAGATCTTGACAATCTTAGTTAAAATAGAGAGGTGATGACCGTGAGAATGTCAGTCATTGAGGAACAACTGGTTGTTCTTTAATCTGAAAAACTAGAACTCAAAAACCAACTGGACTTAATGATTGTGAAATCTGGGAAAAGAAAGGGAGAATTTACTAGCTTACTAGTTGAAAAGGAAAATTAAAAACTGCTGAGACTTAACTTGCTCTAGCATTGGAAAGAATTAATCATTTAGAGAGGGACTTTGTCCAGCCTAAGGAAGAACTCAATACTTCTCTTAAATGGACCAAATCCTCCAAATTGCTCTCCAATATCACTAGTCAAAGCAATTACAACAAAAAGGGTCTAGGTAGTTTGAACATTACTCCTCCTTACAATCCCCACAGTAAATATATGTATGTGTCAGATAATTTGTTGTGTCTTCACTGTGGTAAAAATGGACATTTGAAAAAAGAATGTGAGTCCCGGAAAAATTCACGAGAAAACTTCTCGATCTATGCTAAACATAAAAGGATATTGAAAGTAGGACCTGGTCCTGTACCTAATCCATTAATCAAGAAAAGAATCAAATTGCCTCATTGGGCATGAAACACTCTGATTACTCCTATATCTGCTTACTGGGAAATCAAGTTAGGTCTAACAAGTGATATTTGTTGCAAGGGAGTGAAGGAAGTAGCAGGTAGTGCTGGTTTATGGATAGTGGATGCTCAAAGAAAATGACTGAAAACACAAAAAACTCCCTCTCACTCACGTCACTTAAAGGGGGGATGTGTCTCTTTTGGTGATGGAAAGAAGGGATATATTCAAGGTATTGGCAGGGTTGGAAAATCAATTGGATAATCCATTGAAAATGTTTGCCATGTGAGCGGATTAAAGTATAGTCTTCTTAGTGTCTCCCTGATATGTGACAAGGGAAATGAAGTCAAGTTCACTTAAGAAAATTGCATTGTGACCAACTTGTCTACCAAGGAGGTGGTTCTTACAGCTCGAAGACCTAAAAATATGTATGTGACAGACCTAGAAGCATCTCACGGATATAATCTAACATGACTGAGTGCTCAAAGTTAAAATGCAGATATGTGGCATCGGAGGCTAGGCCATGTGAGCTCGTCTTTGCTGAACAAACTAGTTTCTAGGGACTTGGTCTGTGGGCTGCCAAAATTGAAGTTCACTGAAAGCAAGGTTTGTGATGCATGTGTCAAAGGGAAACAGACAAGATCCTCATTCAAGTCAAAGAAGCAAGTGAGCTCATCAAGGATTCTTGAACTATTGCACATGGATCTATGTGGACCCTTGAAAGTTCAAAGTAGAAATGGAAAGAAGTACATCTTGATGATTGTTGATGATTACTCAAGGTTCACATGGACGTTGTTACTAAAATCAAAATTTGAGACAGCTGATGTGCTGATTATCTTGTTTAAAATGATCCGAATAAAATTGAACTGCTTGATAGCTAGGATCAGCTCCGACCATGGAACCAAGTTTGAGAACGTAAAAATTGATGTTTTTTGCTCAGAAAATGGCATAAGTCATAACTTCGCAGCTCCTAGAACACCTCAACAGAACGGCGTGGTAGAAAGAAAGAACAGAACGTTGGTGAATATTGCTAGAACCATGTTCATTGAGTCAAATATCTCTCAGAACTTCTGGGTTGAGGCAGTCAACACGACGTGCTATGTGACCAAGAGATGCTTGATATGGTCGTTGCTAAACAAAAAACCCCTATGAATTACTCAACAACAAGAAACCCAAGCTGAGCTATCTAAGGGCTTTTGGGTGCAAATGTTTTGTTCTAAAAAATGGAAAGGATGATCTTGGAAAGTTTAATACTAGAAGTGATGAAGACATTTTTATAGGATACTCATCATCAAGAAAAGCCTACAGATTATTCAACAAAAAACACAATGCATTGAAGAAAGTGTTCATGTAATATTTGATGAAGACGGCGACCTGAGGAACCTGGAAATGAAATATGAAGATGAATTGAATGAACTATTCCAAGATCAGCAAAATGAAGGTAGCAAGATTGAAGAATCTATAAATTCAAAGCCTTATAATGCTAATCCAGGTCCATTCGGGAAAACGAAGGGAGATGATCACTCTTTAAAAGGACCTGGTCCCATACAAAATGCAAATCAAGAGGAAACTCATCCTCCCGAGGATGAGGATTCAGAAGATAAAGAAGATCAGATGGTTCAATCCCAACCCTTGGTCTCCAAACCAGGGTGGAAGAACAGTTAATCCCATCCTATTGAGAATCTCATCTCTCCACTGAATTCAGGAATGCAAACCAGATCAAAAATAAAAAACCTAGTTGCGTTTTGAGCTTTCATCTCGACCATTGAGCCTAAGAATGTGAAAGAGGCCTTTAATGATGCAAACTAGGTTAATTCAATGCAAGATGAACTGGATCAGTTTGAGAGGAGTAATGTGTGGTACCTGGTCCGAAGATTTGCTGACAGAACCATCATAGGGACCCGGTGGGTTTTCAGAAATAAGTTTGATTAAAGTGGTGTTATCACTAGAAACAAGTCTAGATTGGTTATTCAAGGCTATAATCAGGAAGAGGGTATAGACTATGACGATATATTTGCTCTTGTTGCTCGAATGGAGGACATCAGGATTCTCATAGCCTTTGGAGCCTTCATGGGATTCAAACTCTACCCAATGGATGTCAAAAGTGCCTTTTTTAATGGAGATTTGAAGCCCGAGGTGTACATGAAACAACCACCAGGGTTTGAGGATGTTGAGTGACCAAACCTTGTTTTCAAGCTCAACAATGCTCTGTATAGACTAAAACAAGCTCCTAGAGCTTCGTATGAGAGGCTGTCTAAATTCTTGCTAAAGAATGGTTTCAAAAGGGGCAAAATTGACAACATCTTGTTTCTAATGAAAAGGGAACAAGAACTGCTCATCATCCAACTGTATGTGGATGATATCATCTTTGGAGCTACCTCTGAATATCTGTGTGAAGAATTTGCTTCTCTAATGGGAAACGAATTCGAGATAAGCATGATGGGAGAGCTAAATTTCTTCTTGGGGCTGGAAATTAAACAAACACCAGCTGGTACCTCAATAAGTCAAGAAAACTATACAAAGGAGCTGCTGAAGAATTTTAACATGGTGGATTCTAAGGACACACCTATGGGAACTAACTCCAAAATGGGAGTAGATGAAGCTGATTCTCTAGTGAATCAAACCATGTATAGAGGCATTATTGGCTCTTTGTTGTACTTAATAGCTAGCAGACCTGACATAACTTTTAGCATTGGAGTGTGTGCTAGATTCAATTATGTCCAAGGGAATCACATCTTAAGGCGGCCAAGTGGATACTACGGTATCTAAAGAAAATAGGGACCTGGTCCTATTCTACCCAGCAGGCGCTTCTTTTAAACAGGTAGGATTTGCATATGCTGATTTTGCACGATATTAGGTGGACAGAAAGAGTACTTCTGGTATGGTACATTTCCTTGGATCCTCGCTCATTTCTTGGGGAACCAAGAAGCAAAAGTCAGTAGCTCTCTGAACAGCTGAGGCTGAATATGTAGCGGCTGCATCTTGTTGTGCTCAACTTCTCTAGATCAAGCAACATCTAGAGGACTTCAGAGTTCATGTACACACTATTACTCTCATGTGTGATAATACCAGTGTTGTTAGTATGGGGAAGAATCATGTTCAGCACAAGAGAACAAAACATATTGATGTTAGACATCACTTTTTGAGAGATAAGGTTGAAAAAGGGGATATCATGTTAAAGTATTGTAGAAAAAAAGATCAAATTGCTGACATCTTCACCGAAGTTCTTAGCAAGGATCAATTTGAGAGAAACAGGCTGAAATTGGAAATGATGAATTTAAATTGACTCAATCACATCCAAAAGCATTCAATCCTCGGGGAGGCTATCATTTGTAGGGTAGGTATCCTCATTACTGGTAATACTTTGTTTGAGTAAGATCAATCTTGTACCTGTTGCAGGTATACATTCATGAAAATTACGAGAGAAAAGTATGGTCACAACTATTCAGGACTCGAATATCATTTGCAGTATCGGACCTGGTCCCTCTCAAGGTTAGCATTCTTTACATTTCTTTTAAACTGATTAAAAGTGAACCGTTGAAATTGCAACGTGTCAGTCATCGATCCTTCTGACCGTTGTCCCATCACTTAAATCCAAGCGATGCGTCTACTCAAAGGGACCTGACACACCATTTCACTTATTTTTATACACTCATTTTGCTTCATCTCTCACCTTCAAATCTCCTTATTTTTAAGTTCTCTCTCAAAACCCTAATCTCTCTCCATTCATCGTACTTCTCTCTTACTGCCTCACTTCTTCTCTCCAAACAAAGATGTCTCAATCTTCATCATCTTCAAAGAAGAGTCTTGATTCTCTGAATGAAATAGACCTTGTGTCCTTCTACACATCCTCATCCGCCGTATCTCATTATAAAATGTCGACTATATCTCGGTGAACATTGTCCAAGACAGTCCTCCGAATCCCATGTCCCTTATTGACCTAAATAACCCAACACCTTCTCCTTAACCTGGTCCCCAGTCTGATATGTTGTCTGATCATTTGTTCGAGAGGGATCTTCCAGAAAGCAAAACATCTTAATATAATATTCTAGCTGCTAGTGAGAATCTGGTTATTGAGAGTTTGACATTGAAGAGGGAAGAAGCTTTGCATGAAGGAAATGGTCATTTTGTGGAAGAAACGCAGGGAGGAACTCAACCAGTGTTTGATAAAACTCCAGATTTTGGTCGATATCCTTCATCTGAATCTACTAACACAAATGAAGATGACATTACTCTTCAATGGTTACTCCAAAAGAGAATGAATCCTACTTCTGAAAAAGGAAGGAAAAGGTTATTCAAGAGGAATCCAAAAGGAGACCTTTTACTAGGTCTGACTCTAGAAATTGTTGGATGATGCTATGAAGGCAAATGCAGCTTCTACTGCTGACAACAAAAAGAAAAGTACATTCAAAGTTTCTCAGTTTCAAATGCCTTTTACTGGTGTCGTGGAAGTCTCTGGTGAAGAATCTGAAGAATACCTTGTGAGAGAAGTATCAGATGAAAGGAAAGAAAGTCAAAAGAAGAAGGTCCATAAAAGGAATAACAAAAGAACATCTACATCATCTGTGGTCAAGAAAGTATATGCTGAAAACGTCAATGAAAAGGCTCCATAAAAGAAAAGGGAGTCATCAAAAAGGAAGAGAGAAACCCCTTGAGTTGAACAAGAAACCTCTGAATAGGGACCAGGTCCCCAAGTGAATCTGGATGATGGATGTACCAGCAAGCAAGCAATTATTGACAATATGTGTGTACAAAGCGTCTTAGGAGGCAAAGTCTTTGATATGTACATCATTGAGAAGCCTGGGATGGACTCCTTGCATGACATTATGCTTACTTAGTCCTAACTGCACTTGTTTGACACTAAGTTCCCTGTTCTTCACAAGGAAGAGGTACGTGAATTTTATTATAATATTGAGTTCAATGAGTATGGTAGTATCAACACCAGGGTTGGGGATGTAAGCATATATTTGGATGTGGATCTACTTGGAAACATTTTGGAAGTACCTAGAGAGGGGATCAGATCTATTGTTGGAAGAACTTGTTCTATAGATTTTGTCAAGGAATGTTCTAAAATTCATATAACCCGACGTGCTTGATTTCATAAGAAATTACTGAAAGGTGAGTATTAGTTGGTGTTTGAATTTGTCAACAATGTTCTTCTTCCTCGAACAAAGAAGATGATTTCTACCACCTCATCTGACTTATTCATCATGGAATCCCTGTGCAAATTTGAACCACTGGATCTCTCTTCACTTATTCTTGAACATATGTACAAGATCGTGATCGAACGAAAAGGAAAGTGTGGAATGGATACGGATATCTTCTGACCAAAGTGTTTCATTATCTGAGCATCCCACTAGGGCAGGGAAAGTGGGGACTATTAAGCAATCATTCACTGAGAAAACTCTAGTGAAATGCGAGCACATCGAAGGGAAGGGAAATCCAAAGAGCAAAGTGTCTAAGCTGATAGTAGAGCAGAACCAACTAAAGCATGAATTGGAGGAAATGAATGTGAGTGTGAGCAGCAAAGATGCTGAAATTGCTATACTCAAAGTTGAATTGCTCAAGTCACAGACTGAGGGACCTGGTACCTCTAAAGTTTGAGATCTTCATAAGCAGAATGAGGAACTGAGGGCCAAGGTTGCTCCATTGCAAGAAAAGGCAATCAAGGACAATTATGAAGCCAATGCTAGACTTACCCTCATCATTAAGTCCCTGTCCCATCAGCCTCCTTCCTCATATTGCTCCTTTGTTTGTTCATGTGTCTTCTCTTTTGTGTGGAAAATGTCAGCGTTCTTTTCTTTTAGTTTAATCTTAATGTATTAAATGTTCCTTTTGTTCAATGTAATTGATTCCTGTTTTTCTCTACCTAATATCTATTGTCTACTTTTTTTTGTTTGTTTTATTTCCCTAAGGCTATGATCTTGCCGAACTATATTACCTGTTTTACTGGTTTACTGCACTTCCTTTTTATGATGCCAAAAGGGGGAAATCATTGGGTGCTTAGGTGTTATAGACAGGGGGAACTGAAGTAAGGTTTTGATAGACAAGGGGAACTGAAGTAAGGATGTGATAGACAGAGGGAACTGAAGGTATTGTGTCTATATTTTGTCATCATCAAAAGGGGTAAATGTTATTTGGAGTTTTAATGATATAATAAACCCAAGGACCTTGTAAATGGACCTTCTTCCAAATGGAACCATAAACACAAACTGCCAGCTGGAGAAAGTACAAAAGTTTGTGCACAGTCTCCAACAGTAACAGAAGTGGCAGAAACCTCGTCCAATGGCATGGCCTTAAAGATTGTGACTATTCTACATAAACATGACATCCAATAGTCACAATCTCAGTTTTTGGAACTTGAAAAATATCTCAAAAACTCTTGCAAAGGCTTAGAAAAAGAAGTGAAGAAGAATTCCAAAGACTAACTAAAATCAGACAGAACTGGAATGTTAGTTGTCTTAGGAGTATTTCTTCTGAATGTATATTGTAAATCTATTCCTAAATATATAAAGGACTCAGATCTTTTATTTTGTTGAGAAGTCTAAGTTAGTTGAGTCCAACTGATTTAGTGGGCAACCTTGTGTGTTTCTTAGTCAAATTCTACGTCATCAGGAGCGTGGTGATTTAAAGGGCAACCTGCGTTTTGTTTAGTGAATCCTAAGTTGTCTAGAAGTGATAACTTAGTGGGCACAGTGACATCTTCTTAGGCACTTCAAGCAATAGAGTTATTGCTTGGTTGTGAGATTAATAGTTTTCCCTCACGTTGTTGTAATTGTGTTTCACTTTTGCTTGTAAAGATTAGTGAAAACGGTTGAAAATCCTGTGTGACAGGTTGTGGTTTTACTCCTTTGAGCAAGGAGGTTTCCACGTAAACTGCTTGTGCTGTTTTTTGTCTTTACTTAATCTTTGTTCTTACTTTGACTGTGTCAAAAAACCTGGTCCGTTGACTAATAGTGGACGCACGTATTCTAATAGAAGACAATTGTTTGGACAATGTATAAAGGTTACAGATACCACATTATTTTTGTGCTCTTTAGTATAAATGACTAGCTTCTCAAATGCAAGAGTGATGTGGGATCATAAGGAATGCGAGGAAGCAATGCTTTCATAGTCACCATCATATTATATGAATCAAGGAGTACATCCGCGGCAGTAGGGAACCAATGCTTGTGTAGACACCAATTTACAATATAATGGTGTCTATACGAGCATTGCTTCTGCCACTGATGTACTACTAGTTATTGATTCTCAATAAAAACAACTTGTAAACACATGTTGTTACTGCTTCATTGTTCTATTCTTCTCTATTGATAGTTTTTCAGCTTCCTTTAATACCATCAAATTGTATTGGATCTACAGTTTGAATTTTGTTTGAGAATTAAGGTTTTCATTTCTTTTTGCAAAAAAAAAAATAGTGTTCAGAGATGATTTTATTCTAAGATTATGTTTTATGAATTAATCTGAAGTTCTTTTTCAAAAGAAAAAATTGCAAGACCAATACTTGTTTGACATCTTAGATACATTGAGTCATGAACAATTTGTTTCTTGAATTCTTTGTCCCTTATGAAACATCAATAAAAACAACTTCCTCATTTTTGTCATGATGTTCCTCGGGTTTTTCATTTTGCGCAATCAATGCAGTGACCTTTTCAATTCTAGGACAGTCCCATTTCAAATAAAACGACCATCAAATTCATTAACACACCAAACATTAGAAAGCATTTTCTAATAGCAATGCATCTTTGATTCTTTCTTAGGTAATGCGAATAGTCCATGTGAATGAGTATCTTGGTTGTGGAAAGGGGTCATCTTGTACTTTGATCTTGTGAGTTATGACTACCCTGGATAATGTGATAATTTCCAATGAACAGAGTTGTCATGTCCTTCCTTTCGATGGTACATCGTACTGTATGATATTTGTATTTCTTCGATACATGCTAATTTCAAAAAAACTATGCTTGTTTGATTTCCTCGGAGTTGCAACTTAAAAATTTGATAACAGGTATCAATTGATACTCACATAATACTGACCTTTCTGAAGTACTGGTACATGTTGATACTATTTTAACAAAGAAGAATTGATATGCAGAGCATGCTTACACCACACAATTACTATGCATAACACTTTTGTTAAAGTGTGTGAGCTTAAGTAGTTACAAAAAACACTTTTAATTATTTAATTATACTCTGAACAAATATAAGGCTAGACTTGTAGTCAAATGATACAGACAAAAAGGAAGGTTTGGACTACTTTGACACATACTCTCTCGTAACAATGATAACATCAAATTAGGATGTTAATAGCACTAGCGGTGGTGCATGATCTTAAAATCCACCAATGGATGTAAAAATAGTCTTCTTAATTAGAGAGTTGGAGGAAGAATTTTACATGGAACAACCTGAAGCATTTGTAGTTCCTGGTAAAGAAGAGAAAGTGTGCAGACTTGTCAAGTCGCTTTTCGGTCTCAAACAAGCACCCAAAAAATGGCTTGCTAAATATGACCAAACAATGTTGCAAATTGATTCAAGATTAACTAATGTGATAATTGTGTTTACATTAAAAACTTTTTGAATCATGAAGTCATTCTTTGTCTTTATGTTCATGAAATGTTAATAATGAGTAAAGATATTGACGATGTAAATGCTACTAAGCGTATGCTGTCCAGCAAGTTCGATATGAAGGACTTCGGAGTTGGTGATTTGATCTTAGGGATCAGTATTCTCAAAACTCCTCAAATACTAGCATTATCTCAATCTCAATATTTTGAATGAGTATTGGATAAGTTCAAGTACTTGAATTTCAATGTTTTCAAAACTCAAATTGATTTAAATTTTACATCTCAAAAGAATGTAGGTGAAAGTGACACTCGATTGGAATATGCCAGAGTGGTGGGAAATTTAATGTATATTATGAATTGTACGCAACCAGATATAGCATATGCTATTAGAAAACTGAGTTGGTTCACTAGTAATCCAAATCAAACTCACTGGATGGCAGTGAAACGTGCCTTGGGGCATCAAATATATACACAACACTATGCTTTGTAATGTAATACATAATCTGACGTAATGGAAGGATATAGTGATGCAAATTGGATAATCGGGCCAAATGAAGTAAAATCCACAAGTGGTTATGTGTTTAGACTTGGTGGAGGAGTAGTCTCTTGGAAATCGTCCAAAAGACATGTATCGCTTTTCCACAATGAAATATGAATTTATTGTTTTAGATAAAGCTGGTGAAGAAGTTGAATGGCTCCAAAATTTCCTAGAGGATATTTCATTATGGCCCAAACCTTTGGGACCTATTTGCATACATTGCGATAGTCAAGCAAAAATATGTAGGGCAGGGAGCGTCATGTACAATGGAAAGTCTCGTCATATATGACAGAGACATAACACCGTAAGACAACTGCTCTCTAGTGAAACTATCACAATTGACTATGTGAAATCAAGTGATAATGTGTGAGATCCACTAACAAAAGACCTAGTGAGACAGGAAGTTGAAAGATCATCTAAGGGAATGGGTATACGTCTTAGGAAAATTCAGTATGGCGGTAACCTAATTCATTTTCATGATGAAGACAATGTTTAGGAACAAAGTTAAAACTTTAAGGCTTGTTAATGAGTTAATAAAGCTTAAAGTTTTTAATGATTTGCTAAGTTTGACAGATTTAACCAAATAGTGTATCTACGAGATGACACGTTTAGAAATCACCTATGTGAGTGTGAAGTCTAAGCCACTTCAAAGACAATGTTATGTCAAAAGTCTATTCTCTATACACTCATGAAACCAGGAGGTGTTCATGGTTGAAACGAACACATGTCGTAAGAACTATTAACGGTAAAGGGTTAATTGTGTGACGTATGGTTGTCAAGGTATACACTGAAGCTCTACGGTTCAAAGATATCGCGTCTACCATTTGACCAAGTATATCCGACATATGTTCACTATGGAAAGTACAAGGGCAAAGCTACTTATCAGATGCAATTGATCCTTATTTGTAAAGTACACACTCGCCTGTGCATTCCTTATGTTATAACCATTCCTCATTCATGTGGGGGATTGTTGGACATATAACAAGAGTTAATGGGAAATAGAGGGATGATGAAAGAGAGAAACTTGGAAAGTTAGGAACTTGAAGAGTTGGGAACTTGAAAAGTCCTCTTATGCTTTTGTGAAAAGGCATTTCTCCCTCATCGGTTGTGGTAACAAAATAGAGTTTAAATATGGAAACACTCCTATTAATTATTAAAAGGGTTGGAAAGAGGGACCCTATCGCGCCATCGTCGTTGTCGCTCTCTCGTCTCGGCTTGGGCTGTAGAAAATTAACGATCGAGAGATTATTTTTTGAAAAAGGTTTGAGATTAACCAAAAAGTTCTGACGCGAGTGGTATCCTCATGAACCATTTATTTAAAATACTTTTCCGTTTTATTTAAATTTCCCGTCGTTTGAAATGACTGTTCTAAAAGGTTTTAAATTTCAGAAACAACTATGACCGTTTGAAATGCTGCAAACTTTCACGAATAGTCGTGTGGATTTCGAAAGGTTGCAATCTTTTAGAACTAGTTCCTTTGGCTATAAATACCACTGGATCTTCAGACTTTTTCCTTACAATTTTTTTTTCTTCTCCTTCTTCTGCACAAAGTTTCTTCGTGTACTTTACTGACGTTGAGTGCCTCGTTGACACCAGCGTTTGGGGTATCAATACACTTGTGATTGAGATCATTCTATCCTGGGAGGACATATTCCAAATCAAACCTCGGATACTAGAGGAGAATAATTTTCTTAAGGGGACAGTGTACATTCAGTGGGCATGATCTTTTCAATTCTGATTTTTTTAGATTTTGGTATGTTTACAGATTTTAGTTTTTTGTGAATTAAATTTTGTTCTTCTTTTATTACTGGTTCATTAAACTTTGGTAACTTCGTGTTTTTGCAAAGTTTGTTGAAATCAGTAATTCTGTTTTTTAAACACAGATTGGCAACACAAATTGGGGAAACAAATTGCATTAAAATGCGGAGGATTACCTCTAGCAGTTATTTTGATTTCTGGAATTCTCTAAAAATGGTAAGGAATTGGATGAGTGGCAAAGTGTTGTTGAGAATGTAATTTCAGTAATAACCACAGATCTTGAATACATTGGCATGAGAGTGTTCACTTTGAGTTACAATCACTTGCCTTCTCACGTAGAACCATGCTTTCTATATTTTTCAATTTTATCAGAGGATGAACTTATTTCTATAGATAAACTTGTGGAGTTATGGGTTGAGAGGAATTTTTTGAAGGCAGAAGTTGAAAAGCACGGAAGAAGTGGCAGAAAAATGTCTAAAAGAACTTATAGATAAAGATTTAATTTCCATTAACAAAGTTATTTTTTGTTGGAAATATCAAGAGTTGTGGAATGCATGATGTGATTCGTGAGTTGTGCTTGAGGAAAGCTCGAAACATGAATTTCGTGAATATTCTCGGAGGAAAGAGTGATCAAAATCTATCCTTGCATTTTTCCTCTATGAGTCGAGGTCGGATCAGTATCCAATTGAACATGTCAGACCTTATTATTCATAAAATATCCGTGAGGTATCCTAATAATGACATTGATTCTATTATCTATTTTAGAAAGCATTGCTACCTGCCAAAATTGCCTTTCAAAATAGTAAGAGTAGTAGATCTAGGTCTAACTAGCTTAACTGCATTTCCTGTTTGATACTTGATTTAATTAGCTTGAGGTATCTATCTTTGAGTCTTTATCCTGGATTAGAAATCTGTCAAGGAGAAGAGGTTCCCTCATCAATTGACATTCCTCAAGCGATATCTAAGCTATGTTATCTGCAAACTTTTATACCTATGCTATCACCTAATGAGGTGTATGGAAATATCCTTTCCTATTACCATTGGAAATTTGACGATGGTGTAGTTGAGGCACGTCCGTTTGGACTTGAATTACATTTGGAAGCATGAGCTTGCAGAGAAAAGGTTGGTTCTGAAAAATTTGCAGAGTCTGGATGGAATCCTACATATATATTGTACTGGATCTCTCTTCAGACTATTTCCTAATATAAACAAGTTGCAAATGTGTGGCACCCCCGAACACTTCCATAGTCAAAAGGACTTGTATGATTTTCTCTACTTAGATGAGCTCAAGTAATTGGAATTTTGTCTAACAGAGCGGAAACGACAATATATGCAACCTACAGATTCCTTGCTCCCTCCACCAGATGCTTTTCCACAAAACCTTAACAAGTTATCTTTTTTGTCGGACTTATTTGAAGTGGAATGATTTGAACATTGTTAGTAAATTGCCCAAACATGAGTCCTTACACTAGCATATGATGCATGTAAAGGGGAGGCGTGGGAATGAGTTGACGAAGTCTTTCCTTGCTTGAAGTTCTCGCTACTAGACTATTTGGACGTTCGGTTCTGGAGAGCCAATAGTGATCACTTTCGTTGCCGAGAAAGTCTTTTTTTTATTGTTGCTGGAATATCAATTCAATCCCTCGAGATTTTTGATAAATAGCCACAATTGCTCTAATTGATATACGTGGTTCCCAATCTACATGAAATTCAGCAAAGCAAATTCAACAGGACATGCAAGATAATTATGCAAGTTCAGTTGAGCTTTAAATTCATCCAGCTTTGTAAGACATCTTCTTCCTTCATATAATTTTTGTTTCTATTTGTACTTCCAAATTATATGTTCCTTAATTGTGGGAAACCTAGGTTTACGAGACAAAAAGTTTCCGAGTGGACAACTCGAGTGAGAAGGCTACGAGGTACCAAAGAAAAAGATCTAGAAACCCTCCACATATGCCAACTCTCCTATATATTAGGATCTTGAAAGCTATTTGCGGGTGTGCTTTGCATATACGTGTGAAATTACCAAAGTAGGAGGAAGTATAAACGGGATAACAATCTATATGAAGCAGTAACAAATAAAAGTTTATAAAACGTATGTATGATAAATAAAGCATTAGGCAATTAAAATAAAACAAATAATTAAAAGACACAAGAAAATGCTAAAAGCTTTAATTATTAACCTAAAACTGATATGGTTTAGCACCTAAATTTGCACCGGAGTCGCCAAGATGTAATGCCCCATTTTAATTCGCGTCAAATAATGCACAACATATTGGTGATTCCTAAATAATTAACTTAAGGAGTCACTATCTAATTATTTTTAAAGGTGATTTAGGCCACCTATCCTGCTAAAGTTATGCCAACTTAACTCTAAATTTAGGTCTACTTAACCTTATGCAATTCAAGGTAAGAAGTCTAATTTATTCTAAAGGGAAGGTGTATGGTATTCTATAAGATAAGTTAAAAATGTTAACGGGCCAAACTTAGGTTAATTATTTTTTTTAAAAAATAAAAAATGAAATATAGGTGCTAAAATATTAAATAAAAGTCGATGAAATAATTTTAAAAATATTTGTTCAGTCTTGAAATTAGTAATACATTTTAAACTTGAAAAGCTCTTGAACTTGAAGTAAATTTTAAAAAAAAAGTTCATTCGCTTAAAAAAAAGGGAAAATACATCAAATCCCCCCTGAACTTGGCAGCAAAACTTACTTTAGTACTTTAACTATACGGTCGTTTAAATACCCCCTTAACAATTTTGAACTGATTAAATACCACGCTAAGAGCTGATGTGGCGTAGTGAGTATACTCACTCTCCTCAAAGCACGTGTAATGATAAAAAAATGAAAGGTAAAATCATGCCCATGACATTTTTTTATTGGCCAATATATAACTAATTTAAAGTTTTTTTTTCAAGTTAAAGTTGAAAAAAATGTGAAATTTCTTGTTTAGAAGTAAATAAAATTTGTGGGTTCAATTTTTTTTTAAAAAAAATTTAATCTTTTTTCTCTATCTTTATTTTGTTGTCTTCCCCAAATGTTTTCTTCCTCCATTGAAACACTCCTTATACCTTTATTCTTCCATATTAAAAATTTTCCTTGATCATCATCCCTCACCTCACCCACCCTTCATGAATCTCAAAATCCAACACCTAATTCATATTATTGAATGTAAACTTATTTGAATTTTAAGTAGCTCATGATAAATTTTATTAGTTGTGATGCAAAAACTGTGGGTCTATCAACTTTCTTACACGGTCTTCATTTTTCATTTAAGTTGTTAAGAAAAAATAACTTTCAAAAAATATTATTCTCCAAGGGGAAAATTTGTGGGAAAGAGATGGTTCGATGAATAAAAAGTAAGTATGCTATTTTTTAAAAAAAAACATTGATAAATTTTGAAGAAGAAAACAACTATTGAAGGTCAAAAATTCGAAAAAAGATGAAGAAGAAGCTAGTGAAGGTATAAAATGGTGAAAATTAAGAAAGAAGAGGGGGGCAGAAGAGAAGGGGTGGAAGAACATGTGGAAATTTTGATTTTAAAATGCATTTTAATTAATTGATTATTGTAATGAGTTATAAGAAAATGTTTAAGAAAAAAAAGTGAATAAGAAAAAAAATAAGATTAAAAATTAATGACGTGGTGCTTACATGGCTGTGACATGGTGCTTACATGACTATGATGTGCAGGTGAAAGTGGTATTCTACTTTCAAGGTTGTATTTAATACACTTCAAAGATGGTAAGGAGGGTACTTAAACACCCGTATACTTTAAGTGCTAAAGTAAGTTATGCGGCGAAGTTAGATTTTTTTTTTAATGTATTTTCTCTAAAAAAAAATATTAAAAAATTTAGTGCTGCACTTGGAAAACATTTTTTAAACAAACTTAAAGTTAACCAAATGTAGTTATTTTATTTAAAAGAAATATTTTGGAAGTGAAAGCTACTGCTACATGTGATAAGAAAAGAGTTATTAACTAGATTAAAGATGCCAAAATATATTCATCTAACGCCTATTAGTTATTACTAAAGAAATAAAGTATAAACTAACACATTAGCAATTTATTAAAACAAATAAATGCTAAATGAAATAGTAATATAAGCAGTAATATAAGCGATACCGGATGAGTTACGCTCGTTTTTGTTGCTATTTGGATAATCTAATATGTCGAAGTCATGTCCGGGTATGATGGTGTCGAGTCCATGAGACTCTATCTTTGCGAGTCCTTCATTGGGACTCGATTTTTGCACCAAACTTCATGCAAGTAAAGAGGAGGCAAAGGGATTAGTAAGATAAACAACTTTAAATGATAATGAATGAAAATAGATAAAGTCAAGTAAAGTCACGCCACAAATATATATATATATATATATATATATATATATATATATATATATATATATATATATATATATATATATATATATATATATATATATATATATATATATATATATATATATATATATATATATATTAAATCAAATCAGCTTCTATGCTACTGTTCTAAAGAATTGGGCACACCTCAAAGTTTCAAAACTTAGCAATAATCCATTCATTTTAATGAACCAAACATAAATCACTATTAGACACAAATATCAACATTGATTTCCAAAGGACAAAACTTAACAGAAAGAACATCTTAAAGTAAAATAAAATTAACACTAGAATTTAAGCAGACTTTCAAGTTTTAAGGAAAACATTAGCATGGGTTATAAGGTGCCAACACTTATGATGTATATCCATGACGAAAGACTAATATAATGAATACCTTTTTTAAAAACTAACAAGGAATGGATACGAATCCACCTTTGAAGACAATTTAGACAAAGAAAACGTGAAAGGGAAAATAGAGAGTTCGGAACTGCCAATGGAAAACGTCAACCAAACATTAAGTAACTACTATCAGAGTAGGCTTTACAATTTTCTAGTTGTTTGTTGTAGAAAATATGTATCTTATATAAATATCTAGCTAGGATTATTTTTAAGTAGTATGGAATATATATTTGAATTTTAGTTTCTGGGAGTTTTGTCCACTCCATACGGACATATTTCTTGGTTGTAAACTGTGTTTAAGATTCTTGCACAAGCTATTATCAAAAGCAAGTTCCTTTCTTTCTCATTTTCCTTCTAAAGTTTTCCAGCAGTTAAGAATTTGGTAACAGAGCAGACCGATCCAATATGACCAATACTAGATCTTCTACTTTTCAATCGCAAGAAGATGTTCCCAATGTTGAATCCCTTGCGCAAACACTATCTGCTATAGCATCAAAATTAAACACAATTGATTCACTGTCCAAAGATGTGGCTTCATTGAAAGCCCAAAATAGTCAAACCCAACAAGAGGAAACTAGTCTTCAAACTCGTAACAGAGGAAAAATTGCAAATGTTTGGCAAGAAAATGAATAAGACATCGATAATACAGGGTGGCAAAGAAATCCTCCACGAAGATGGTTTTTCCCAGATTTGAAGGAGGGGACCCTAGGGGTTGAATTTGAAGACAGGAAAATATTTCTGCTACGACAAAACTCCAAATGAACACAAAGTTGACATTGCTGCTACGTATCTGGAAGATGATGCACTGGTTCTCTTCTCTTTGATTAATCGTGAACGGACTTTGCTCTATTAGGAAGAACTTGTTAAAGCATTGCAAAAAAAATTGTGGGCCCGCAGCAGGGGCGGACCTAGGTACACTCCAGGGTATTCACTCGTCAAAAAACTACCTTTATATATAACGTCAAATTCTGACTTTATGGGTATATATATTAAAATGAACCCCCTCAAAACAAAGTACATGCTTGGCTCAATTGATAAGTGGTTCAAGATCTGCCCATAGGTCACGGGTTCAAATCCTTTGGGCAACATTTTCCCCCTATGTTTTTAATGCTTTGGAAAATGGAACTTTTGGGATTAGACCTTCTTCTACTTTTTCATTATTTTTTCCTTTTATTCCTTTTCTTTTTTTGAATTTGTTTTTGTTTAAATTTATTAGACACATTTTTTTTCTTTTCATATCTATTATTCATGTTGTTTCAACGTAACTCTTTTTCATATAAAACTTGAAATTAAAAATCTTTTTAATATGATGAATTATATATAACTAGAAATTGAGATAGATATAATATTTTAGAAAAAAGGTAAATTAGATGTAATTTAATGAAGAATCTTAAATTTCGTTAACATCCTTTTAAAAATATTAATTTATAGAATTCATAAAATTTATTTTATATTTCAAATTATATTTTAGGGGGATGAAATTAAACTTATTTAATTCATTAGTTATTTCTCTTTTTACAAATTATGACTAACCTGGTAAATTGAACTATAGAAACTAAAAACATGACAATGTTATTTGTTTATCATTTTAATATGCATTATAATATTAGTAACTCTGTTCTTACACATTTTTAGAGAATCTTGATGATTTTTATAATAATATGTGATTGAATGAATACTAATTTAAAATTTTTAAAAAGTTCAAACTAAAGTAAAACATCACAAAATAAAAATATAAAAACACAAGAAATTTTAAGAATGCTCGATGGAGCATGATAAAAGTAGAAAGAAATGTTTTACATGGTATGGTGAAGTCAGTTAGATTTAGCATGATAAGGTAAATATCTTTCTTCCCCGTCTCGCTCCCTTTTTCATCATTTAATTTTCACGTGTTTTAGGAATTAATCTATGTAATACAGTCGATCCGTTAAAAAAAATTTCAATGTATCTTTGTGCTCGATATCTATGATTAATTTAGTCTTTACTTTTATGAACCAACGAAATATTTATGATTCTTGTACAAAGAGCATGCCGATGGGCTACTACGCTCACTGCACACTTGCATTACTACATGAACTTTTTCTTTATACTTTGAACACCCTCAATAAAAATCCTAGATCCACCACTGGCCTGCACAGTTTCAAAATCCAGACGAGCATCTATGTAGCATCTGCCAAACTAGTTCGATACAGGACTACCGTCAAGAATTTTTAAAACATTCATCTAGGGTCACAGACAAGCCAGCCCACTGTCTCTTACAAGTTTTCATGAATAGGCTAAAAGTAGAACTTAAATATGATATTCGGATTCACAAGCCTAGAATAGTCTACAAGGCTATGAGTTTGGCACTTCAATTTGAAAATAAATTAAGCCCAATGCGCAGCAATAGGGGACCCAATTGGACTCCAACCAATATACCCACATCGCAAAATTCATCACATAACATGAAAGATAACTAGAACAATAAGACTTCATCCTCTATAAATAAAAATTCACGAAGTAGCATTTCTTCCAACCCAATGGCGTCCCAGCCTTTTCAAACTCGATCATGGGATACCTAGAGGAGAAATCTGATGGCAAAGGGACTTTGTTTTTGTTGGCATAAAAAATTTGCACCGGGTCATATATGCAAATCTCCAAACTTGTCCCTCATGGATATCACGAAAGGAGATTTATTATGTTGATGAAGTCAATGCTAAGGTTGTGAGGATGGTGTATTGGGTTTTAAAAGGTGTGAATGGAAAATGAAGAGTTGCAAATTTTATGAAAAGTTGCGACTTTTATGAAAAGTTGTGACTTTTATGAAAGATTGTGATCTTTCCAAAAGATTGTGACTTTTCCAAAGGTTTGTGACTTTTCCGATAAGGCACAATAAGAACCTTTTCACACTACACTTTGTTTTCTATAAATTGAGGGATTTCCTAACATTTTAGTTGGAAAAAAATTCTGAACTTCTTCTACTACTACCACTAAATCTAGTATTCTAAGTGTATGTTACTGCCTTTGAGTGCCTCGCTGACACCAGCATGTTGGGTATTAATACACTGGTGATTGAGATCATTCTATCATGAGAGAAAATATTCCAAATCAAGCCTCAGATACTAGAGGTGAATAATTTCCTTAAGGGGACACTGTGCATTCAGTGGAAGTGATCTTCTCTCTGTTTTTTCAGATTCTGATATGTGTTACAGATTTTAGTTTTGTGAATTAATTTATGTTCTTCTATTCTTCACTGGTTCATTAAACTTTGGTAACTTCGTGTTTCTGCAAAGTTTGTTGGGATCAATATCTGAAAATGTTCTTAAACTTTGTTGGGTCTTACCAAGTTCTTCAAAATTTTGTTCTAAGTATCCTAGGAATACAAGATGAACAACGTTCTTAAGGAAATTATTATACTGTTGGTATTTCTTGTATTCTATTGATCGAGAGAAATATATCACGGATGTAAAAGATAAATGCATTACTTCTCCATAATTCGGTGCTTTGTTTAGCAAGGTCGAAGTGAGAATCTACTAGAAGAATTGGTGGTATTCTGGTTAGAGTTACACCTGGTAAATTCTTATTATTCATCTAAGGAGGAAATTATTTTCTAAAGGTTAACAATTTTGATATTTATCATGTATGCCTTTGGAAAAAGTTCTACAAATCGTATTCGAATGAATTTTCCTTGGCAAATAGTGTTGCCTTTTAAATTCACTAGCTTGTAGAATGACACATGCATATTTTTGTTTGATAAAATAGTATGTCAAAATTTTATAGTTGCAAGACTATTTGAAATGAAAAACATTTCTATGTGATGATCTAAAAATATGTTTTATCTTGTTTGGAGAAAAATAAAATAAAAACTTTTGTAGTTTTGTACTCCTTATGAATTTGATTGTGCCTGATTGTTGTGGACTAAAAACTTTTGTAGTTTTCTACTCTGAATAAATTGGACTAGCAATTGATTTGAAGAATATGAATACTTCACCTACTAAGTCTGTGTTGTACTTTTGGTTTTCTACAAATTTCATTGTTACATAGAAATAAATTGTATCAAAATTTTTGTCCGTATTGTTAGTATTCTAAATACTAAGTGGTATGTTTATTTGTGATACAAAAAAAATACCAGTGACTTAGATTTTGTGATTTTGTGCCTCTATAGAATGAACTTTAATATTGTGTAATGAATGTCAAAGAGAATTGAAGAACTATAATTCTTTCGTAGAATAATGTTTCCAAAGAAGTTTCATATTGCCGATGGTATTTTGTTAGTATGAAAAAAAATATGTGGGAAAACTATTTTTCAATACTTGAAAAATATTTTTGAGATCATATTTAAAATGTGGGGGTTATTTGTGTATGATAAAATTAAAATTGGACTTAGTTTCTAATTTAAATTTTGAGCACAAAATATGAAATTCTATGATACTTTTGTATTATGTTAGATCCACAAAATTATTAGAGTATATTTGATATTTTGGTCGTTGAGTTTATCGTTTACTAGTATACGGTATGACTAGTATGAAAGTACTAAATTATATGTTTACTTGTTTAAAATGATTGTGTTCTTTGATGGAAAAATGTCACTTGAAGTGATGTAAGTTTTCGTTAAAATATACTTCTGTTATAATAAAAGTATTTGCATAGACATCAATATTGGTGAATAGTCATTTATTTCGTTTTGTAAAAGAAACATTAGGACTATATTGCCTTCACTCGACTTGATGAAATTTTATTCATTGGTAGTTCTATAACAATCAAATTGAAAGTTATGGAAAGGTCCTTCTGAAAAGGACATTTGAAAAGGTGGTGACTCTAAACAATGTTTGTATCAGACAAATTAAGAAATAAGAACAAAATATTTGTGAGAAAAAAGTTACCTTGCGAAGAGCTTTTCGAACTCAATATTTTTATTTGTTCTTACTTGCTTGAGTAAAAGTTTGTGACATGAACACTCGGGGCATGTCAATTACAAAACCTTGTAAGGAAAACTGATCAACTTAGAAGTTTGTCTAACTTTGAGTGCAATAAATAAAAATGTCATGTTTGTGTGTAATCTAAGTATGCTAAGCATTCCTATAAATCTGTTAAAAGGAATTCTAATCCCTTAGAGTTGATTTAGACTAACATTTGTGATATGAAGACAACATCATCTCGTGGTGGAAAAAGTATCTCATAACTTTCATTGACAAATGCATTAAAAATGACTGTCTATTTGGTGAATGATAAGGATGAAACAGTAGAAATGTCTAGAAAATATAATATTAAAGTTGAAAATAAATTTGAAAAAAGATAAGAAGTGATAAGAATGGAGAGTTTAAATCTCTTTATGCAGAAATATGTTTGGAAAGTGGAATTATTCATCAAACTGCTGCCATATTTACCTGATCTAATGAAAACCAAATATCAAAAGAAATGATGGATTCATTATTTACAAGTTCGGGTTTACCACAAATCAATGGAGGAACAATCCTTACTGCAAAAGGGAAAAAAAAAATTTTTGAAAGAATTTTGTTTGTTTAGGACACAATTTATTCCATATGAGAAATGGAAAGGAATGAAATCCAACTTGAAATATTTCGAAGTGTGGGGGTGTCTAGCCAAATTCCAAGTTCCTATTCATAAAAGGATTGAAATAGGACCTAAGACTGTGGACGATAAAATTAGACTTGAGTAGTGTCAGGACCGGGGGCACCCCCTAGACGTAACCGATGTCGTCGTCATTGGAAAGGACTAAGACTAGCCTCTTAGCATTCATCATTACATTTCATAGGTTAAAAGTGTATAAAAATTAAAATTTTCCATACATATAACTATATAGTGAGGTTTACATAGATCTCTAGCATACTACATGTGGGGTTTACTTAGACTCCTCGCATATGAAGCATACATAGACTTCTCATTTAGATAACATAAGATACATAGGAATTAGTCTAATACTTCGTCTCATATTGAACCATCTAAACGAGTACAAATCTTGGACATAGCCAATACAAAGTCAACATGCCAATATAGGCTTACATAAATATCCAAATGATAAAGCAATGAACAATGTCTTTATGACAATACAACATCAAAGCTAGAATGTAGAAATAGGTATATCCCCAAACATGAGGACCTACCAACACTTGGGAAAAAGAGTCGAAGCGTTCTTCAATTGGCCTTCTAGGAACTTAATGGCCGGAACTTACAATTGTAGAAAACATAGAGATATGGGTTAGTACACCACTTGCACTAAGTATGGAAACATATGCACATAAAACATTGAAATCATACTTAAAGGGACATTTGTTCAAAACATGCTAATTTCTTTGAAAAGCCTTTATGCAATATCAAGAACAGACATGACCCAATGAACACATATTCATCAAGACAAGACCATGTACAATACAAGACCAACATCATCAAGTAAAGTCAAGTCAACATGTGTAGTAGCATACTAAAGCACATAACCCAAACAACTCCAACATAATGTTATACCACAACGAAGCATGTATAAGAGTTCATCACATTACAACATGTGCAAGACCATTACCCATAACCCATTACCAAGCTTACAAGTGCAATGATCAAGTGATGTCCCATAACCTCACCCAACCAAGTAAGCCCAACAAGGAAACAAGCAATGTCTAACTTCATATAACATGGCATCATAAGTAGTCATAATCATATTTAACAATATAGACCAATAAAATGTTCATAAGTGAGATTAACATCATATAGGTCATCCACATACAAATTCAATATATACATATCATTTACATTATAAGAGCACATGAAAAACCTCCTAGGACTTCCCTCAAGGCCAACTGATGCAATGTATAGGTAGAGTCACATACCCCTACCTAGACTAAGTCAAACCGCTTAAGTCACCCTAGTTAGTGTTCACTTCATTACTTCATTTTACCTTTGGGAACAATTGCCTTAACCGACACAGACCACATGAGCTAAATGTGGAATCCGGTGTCATCAAATCCTACACCGTAAGAAGGTGGAGTACTTGCCAAGGTAGTACCAAAACATTAACATAACAGTCTAGGTGGATCCACTAGCTAGTATTCCTATAGGGGCAACATAGTTCAAGAACTAGGAGACATACTTGAGACCTTCTTTATGCACAATTGCATTGTAATCTGTATCTCATGAGAATCATTGTCAACCTACCTTCCCATATCGGGAAGGGACACCTCTCATAACTGGTTCACTCGGTTCTAAGCTAAAGTCCCCTTTTGAAATGTCTTTAAGCCTTTATTAATAATCATAACTTAGTATATGTCATAGGAGACTAACCCCTTATATATCATAATATTAGCTCATTAAGAATTACATGAGAACTTCCTTTCATTACAACCCTCATATGTAAGATTAACACATTATCATCATCATATCATAGTAAGGCACATATGTGATTCACAATCATCCTTATATAATCACACCTTAATCATAATCTCACAATCCATATAATCAAGTCATTTAAATTACAATAATAATACCATCACCTATCTAATCTTATCATAATAAATACTTCAATTGAACATCTTCAAAAAGTACAAGCCATCACAATTGAAGTAAGGATTCAAGATCATAGGTCTTGCCAATTCACATTCACAAGATTTCTTCCATGGTCTTACCATCAACCAACCATATTCATCCATTAATAGACTTAATAACATCATATAATAGTAATTAACACAAGAACTAAGTCAACTGCATCATCACTATTCAATTCAACATCAATTCATAACCTAGAATTAGGGAAATAGGGTCAATTCATGATCTCTTCTATAGAACTAGGTCTAACATGAAGAACTACCCTAATTCACCAATAATCAATCATATTATATCCATAATAATCAAAAGAAACCAATAACAATACAATTTGAAAATCAATTTCGGATTGAGAATGAAACCCATGTTTTATTCAACTTTTGAAAATCAATTTGAAAGAACCCTTTGGGGAAAGGAGTCCCAAAGGTGAAGAGCTTCCACACCTTAGATATTAATGAATATTGATGGAGAAAAAGTAGGATTCTCGCAGCCGTAAGACCTTTGATCTTGGTCTTCAATGGAGTCTTCTTTGGGGAGAGAGAAAGTAGAGAGAAGGAAGAGGATTTGAGTTTGGGGAATTGAAGTGAGTTGTGTTAGTTTAATTAGGTTTAGGTCTTTATATAGTCCCATAATTAACTTAATTATACACCCCCTAACCCTTAATTAACCACGTAAGCAAATAACTAAATTAATTGACTTCATTAAAAATGAGGCAGCAAAACCAGACTTGACCTATAAGACCCCGACCTACGCTCCGTAGGTCAGTCGACGCCTGCTCATGCCCACCGTACTGCACTTCCGTTGATAAGTTCATAGAATTGATTTTTGGCCATTTTTGGAAAATGGATAAGTGTTGGACGACAGATGCCATCGACGCCCCGTCAACCAGGCGACGTCCCATAGTTTTGGCTCGTCGATAGCCACTGTCATTTGATAGCTTTTGGTCATTTTGGAAAGGGTCCTCCTCAAGGATCCTTAGAGTGGTCCTTGGGGAGCCGTACCCGAACGTTTAGACTCTAAACACCTTGTAATACATATTTAACACCTTACTACCAGATTTCATTGAATTTCGACTCTTAAAACCCGATGAAACATGCTAAGGTATACATATTTAATTCTAGCAGCCCAACCAACAACAACGTATAATAACATGAGTCAAAACTCAAATAAACTTAACAACATGGCATTTACACATAGCAACTCAAATCGCAATTTACTACATATAAGAGCTCAACATCATAACATGAGGAATTTCCTTCTCAACATCAATATGAGTTCTGCCAAAACTTCTCACAACACATTAGTATTCTCAATACAATTTCATGAAGGCAACAATACAGAAAACACAATTAAGTGCAATTTCAAGCCAAAGAGCATTTTCACATGAGAACTCATTTTAACACAAACCTTTTTCAATTTTGCAGAACAAATCAAATCCAAATTTATTCATAATTTTCATTATTTATTAGGAATAACTAAACTTAATTAGGAAAAAGATGAGGATAACGGGACTTCATGTCGGCCTCGGCCTCCCATGTTGTTCCCTCAACTAAGTGGTTTCTCCATAACACCTTTACGGAGGCCACCTCCTTGTTCCTCAACTTCTTAACTTGTCTATCAAGAATCTCCACCGGAATATCTTCATAGGAAAGGCTCTCATCCACACCTAACCCTTCAATAAGGAGAATGGATACGGGATCAACAATACACTTCTTTAGCATGGAAACATGAAATACTGGATGAACCGAAGATAGTTCACTAGGTAATCTCAACTCATATGCAACCTTTCCAACCCTTTGCAAGACCTCATAGGGACCTACATACCGGGGACTTAACTTCTCCTTTTAGCCGAATCTCATCACACCTTTCATTGGTGAGATCTTCAAATACACCATATCACCTACTTTGAAATCAAGATCTATTCTCCTATTGTCGGCATAGGACTTTTGCCAACTATAGGTTGTTTTCAATATATACTTTATCACACGAAGCTTCTCCAAAGCTTCATAGATAATCTCGGGACCAAGGAGTGAAGACTCACCAACCTCAAACCACCCAACCAGTTACCTACATCTCTTACCATAAAGTGCATCAAATGGAGTCATCAAAATACTCGAATGGTAGCTATTATTATAGGAGTACTCAATCAACGACAAGTGATTGTCCAAATTACCTTTAAAGTCTATCATACAAGCTCTTAACATATCCTCAAGGGTTTGAATAGTATGCTCCACTTGACCATACATTTGGGGATGAAAAGCGGTGCTAAGCTTCACTCTAATACCCAACCCTTTTTGAAAAGACCTCCAAAAGCGAGAAGTGAATTGGGTACTTCTATCCGATATAATGGACAAAGGGATCCCATGAAGACTCGCAATCTCATCAATATAGATCCTTGCGTAATCCTCCACCGTATAAGTAGACCTAACGGGAATAAAGTTAGCGGATTTCGTCAATCTATCCACTATCACCCAAATTGAGTCATTTTGCCTCCGGTGTCGAGGCAACACACAAAAAAAATGTTCATATTAATTTTCTCCCACTTTCAAGTAGGAACACCGATTTCTTGAATTAGACTACGCTTTTGATGCTCGGATTTCACTTGTTGGCAATTTGGACACTGGACACAAACTCTCCTATGTCCCTTTTCAATCCATCCCACCAATATACCTCTCTAAGATCACGATACATTTTGGTGGATCCCGGATGGATGGAATATCGAGAACCATGCGCTTTCTCTAACACCCTATTCCTCAAACCATATACATCTGGTACACATAGTCTATTTTTGTACCTTATCACACCATCCCCCCTTGGGAGAATGACTCATTCAACTTACTAAGTAACGATTTCTTCAACTCCGTCAATAGCGGATCAAGATGTTGTTTTGACTTTACCTCAACCACTAAGGATGACTTGGAGTTGTTATGAACCACAAAACAACCATTGGGGAATCTTCCAACCGAACACCCAATCTAGACAACCTATGAACATCTTTCACTAGATCTTTCTTCTCTTCTTCTACATGGGACACACTACCCATGGTCATACGACTTAAAGCATCTGCCACCACATTAGCTTTGTCGGGGGGTAGAGAACACTCATGTCGTAATCTTTCAACAATTCCAACCATTTTCTTCGACGGATATTTAACTCCGTTTGAGTGAACACATATTGAAGACTCTTATGGTCGGTATACACATCCACATGAACACCATACAAGTAATTTCTCCATATTTTCAAAGCAAACACTACGATCGCTAATTCAATATCTTGAGTTGGATAATTCTTTTCATGCACCTTTAGTTGTCTGGAGGCATAGGCTATTACCTTCCCATGTTGCATAAGAACACACCCCAAACCCATTCGAGAAGCATCACAATATACCACAAAACCCTTGGTACCCTCCGGTAGAGTCAACACCGGAGCAGAGGTAAACCTATCTTTCAAGATTTGAAAGCTTCTTTCACATGCCTCCCACCACTCAAATTTCACACTCTTTTGGGTCAAGGTAGTCAAAGGAGAAAAAATGGACGAAAAGCCATCCACAAACCTCCTATAGTACACAGCTAAACTCAAGAAACTTCTAATGTCTGTTGGAGTCAAAGGTCTAGTCCAATTCTTAACCGCCTCAGTTTTGTTTGGATCAACCTCTATACCCTCACTAGAGATGATATGACCAAGAAACGCCATCGATATCAACCAAACCTCACATTTTATATACTTGGTAAATAGTTGGTGTTCATTAAGGAGTTGTAATACCACTCTCAAATGACCAATATGATCACCCTAATTTTTTGAATACACCAAGATATCGTCAATGAAGACAATCACAAAGGAATATAGGTAGTTTTGGAACACCCTATTCATTAGGTCCATAAAAGTTGCCGGGGCATTTGTGAGACCAAACTACATCACTAAATGCTCATAGTTCCCATATCTAGTTCGAAATACCATTTTTGGTACATCCTCACCTCTCACCCTAAGTTGGTCATACCCCGATCTCAAGTCAATCTTAGAAAAGTAGCTAGACCCTTGGAGTTGATTAAACAAGTCGTCTATCCGAGGGAGAGGATACTTGTTCTTAATGGTTACTTTATTGAGTTGGCGATAATCAATACACATCCTAAGGGACCCATCCTAAGGGACCCATCATTCTTATTAACAAACAACACCGGAGCTCCCCATGGTGAAATACTAGGTTGAATGAAACCCTTATCTAACAAGTCTTTGAGTTGAAGCTTTAACTCTTTCAATTCCACCGGAGCCATCCGGTAAGGAGGGATTGAAATGGGATTTGTATCCGGTAATAAGTCAATACCAAAATTAATTTCCAGTTTGGGAGGAATTCCAGGTAAGTCATCCAGAAAGACTTTCGGAAAGTCCTTCACTATGGGGACCGACTCAATTGGAGGGATATCAAACTCAAGATCTTTGACTCTTACGATATGGTAAAAACACCCTTTAGAGATCATTTTACAAGCTTTAAGACAAGAAATTATACAACCTCTAGGAATTGACTTACCCCCTTCCACTCTAAGACAGGTTCTTTAGAAAAATTGAACATAACCAATCTTGTTCGACAATCAATGGAAGCAAAACAAGAACGAAACCAATCCATTCCCAAAAAAACATCAAAACCAAACATATCTAGTTCTACCCAATCCACCCAAGTAACTCTATTGGGAAAATACATAGGACAACTCCTAAAGACTCTTCTAGACACAACAGAGTCACCTATCGTGTTTGTAACCGAAAATGGTTCAATCAAAATATCGGGTCGAATATCAAACTTTTTATCTACTAGAGGGGTTACAAATGACAATGTAGCACTGGGATCAAGTAAATCACAAACATTTATAGAGAAGGCTTGTAACATACTGGTGACCACATCGGGGGACTCTTCTTGTTCACCTCTAGAGCGGATAGCATAAAAGCGGTTCCTCTTTTGAGGTTCGGAACTAGGCAAACTAGATTTTAAGCTTTGCTTCAAGACGCTTTTAACCTTCCACCTACACCTTTATATATAACAAAATGTATGGAAGTAGTACAAACGCTTGTATTAAGTATGACCTAATGCATAAAATCATGAAAACGGACATTTATGAGAGATATGATCTTTTGATTAAAACATCATATCATAAGAATAAGAACCACATTTAAAAACCAAAAAACGCAATTAGAAGACATTACAATTAATGCTTAATCTACAGGCATGTTACAGTAAGGTTGCAGTGAGCTTACAGTGACTTCACTGTAAGTTCATCCAAAATTCACATATCGCAATATAGCATTAAAATACATCCAAAACACATAAATATGAGATCCTCCTACCAAAAGTGATTCTAAGGTTCACTTGAGTGAGTTATGAAGCGACCGCCCATACAATCCTTTCACAAACACCTAAGAGATCCTTTAGACTAAATATGATAAGATCATTCTCACTTCACATAATAACATATATATAATATGACATTCTCTTCCCAAAGGTTATCAAAAGACTCACTTAAGTAATGCAAGAAGAGAACGCCTATACACCCTCTCCAAGATTACCTAAATAATCCTTAAGACTACCTAAGTTGAGATCATATACTCTAGGTAAGTACTTAGTCATTAACATGCTCTTCTAACTTAAGCCATTATCTTCATTAGTTCAATTAAGAGACATTCAACATATAAGAACATTCAAGTAATGGTCTTGGAGAAGACATAGGGACTCACTAACTAACATCTTCAAAGCCTAATCATGCAATGTCTAGATAGCGTCCCATACCACCACCTAAACTTCATAGAGCTTCCCCAATACTAGTAGGTATCCCATATGATGAGAATAGGCAATAACTGTCATAGACCATGGTAGCTAAGCATGAAATCCGAAGTCAACCCTACTCCGATAAAGGGTGTTCTACTTGCCAATGGCACAACTAGGACACAACCCATGTAGGCACATGGTTAAGGAATATGAAGGGTTTCTTTGTTCTATAAATTCATCTTATCTTAGAGAAACTCCCCTAGTCATACTCACTCGGTGCTAGCCTTTTTTATCATAGAGTAATTCACATAAAGGATCACATAAAGAGGTTCCATATCTATTTCATAACCCAATCACATTTCACCTTACCAAAGAGGGTCCACTATGGCTACCTACAATGGCTAAAAGGATAGATTAATGACTTTCCTAAGGAAGATTTCATGCCGTTCCAGACAATCAACCTTAAGCCCACTGTTCACACAAGAAGGATACCATTACGGCTTTCGACTTTAAGTGTCACGATTGGAATCTAGACCCAGTCGAGACCAGAGTCGTTGACCTCTCAGAGGTCGCAGACAAGCCTACTTACGTCATTCATACTTCATCTAGGTTAATCTTAGCGGAAAATTTGAAACTTTTTGTTTCCTTAACATACTTGTTAAACATTCCTATCATTTCATAATTGTTCACCATCAACCATATAACATTATAATATAAGCAACTGAAAGAAATAAATCAATAATTATTAAGTGTATAATTGCCAAAATGACATCAATACAAAGTCTGAATAAAACAGGAAAGAAACACTAGTGGAACATGCTCTACTAGCTCAACTCTAAAACTACGCTAGAATGTAAAACAGTAGCATCCTCGAAAGCATGAGGACCTACCAAACTCGGGATGAATACTGATGTCCAGATATCTGCAATGACGGTCCTGTAGCTCTATCGTCCACCGATGCCTGCACCTAAAATAGTAAAATTTGTAGGGGTTAGTACACACTTGTTGTAACATTTCAAAATCCCAAAGTCATGTGATAACACTTAAATAGGCTCCTTAATGTCTAAACCATTGTTCCTAGCCAAATTAGGCGTATATGGAGTATTTGAAGTGTTTTGGAACCAAAACGTTCATATCGTCCGGCAAGTTGGTTTACAAGAGGGCTAGAGTGTCCTTTTTAGTTTAACTAAGTTAAAGAGTCGGAATTTAGTAAAAGTTTGTAACAATAGGTGTAACATATAGTGTGGGATGGTTTCATGGTGGAAAAGTCAGGGTACGACTCCGCGAGGACCAACCAAGGGCCCTCGAGGAGGACCCTTTAGACAGTAGGCCATGACGTACGACGGGGCGTCGAGGCCACCGTCGTGCCAGCCTTAGTTTCTGGGAAGAAAACCTCGCCTGCACAGTCTCTGACCAACGCAACGGACGTGCAGGATGGAGGGGTGTCCATTCCGTCACGCCCACGACGGCCCGTCGTCGGGGAGCCATCGTGGAGGGCCTGTGAGATTTTCAAGGATTTTAGTTTTAGTTAATAATCCTATTAAGTGTCTTAGGGGTAATTAGGGGATTAAGGATAGACTAATTAAGTGACTTAATACCCCACTATAAATACCAACCTTCATTAACCTAATCACAACTCTCCAAAACAAATCTCTCTTCCTTCTCTCTACTTTCTCTCTCTATTTGGAAGACTCCATTGGAGAACAACTTGGGGAGATCATTGGGGGCTGATTTAGAACGAAATTGACCATCAAAACGTCATCAAATCTTAAGGTATGGGATCTAATTCACCTTTGAGATTCTTTCCTCAAAGGGCTCCTTCAAAGATTTTCCAAAAGTTGAGTTTCATATGGGTTTCATCCAATTTCGAGTTTGTTGTTATGAATTGAGCTGTTTATGTATTCTTTGGGTTATAATGAATAGATTATCATGTATTGTAGCTTCATTATGATGAATTGATGTAGTTTAGTCTAGATTGTGGGAGATGACCCTAACCCTTAACCCTAGATATTGGGATTGATACGAATTTGGGTTGGATTGATGTAATTGATTTAGTTATTGGTTAAATCGTCTTTAATGGTTGTTATTGCATTGATCATGAGTATATTGTAATGAATGGAAGTTCTTCATGCCTATTTCTTGAGTATTGAATATAGGGTAAGAAGATAGATTTTGATATCATGTTACCAAGCTGTGATTTAGTATTACCTTGTGGTATTATGCTTTCTCTTAAATTAGTTCTTATGTTGACTATTGAATTACATTTGTATGATGACCCAAATTGGGTTGGTCTATGGGTTTATGGTAAGGCCCTTATTGTTGAACTATGGAGAAGTATTGGTAAGTCTTGATTATCCTAATCCTTACTTCAAATTGTGAGTTATTTGTCACCAAGTAATAATGTGTGTTGAAGTATACCTAGTTTAAGGTGATAGGTTGATATGATGATTGAATTGGAATGCTTTAGATTGGTTGTGAGGTTTCCTAGGATTAAATGATATAGGGAAGTTGTTATGTAAAGATGTGCCCTATTGTGATGCGATGTGCATGGGCTAACTTCACCTATTTGAGTTGTTAATGAAAGGACCATTTCTCATACAATTCTTATTAAAGCTTTGATGAACGAATGTATATGAGGGCTATTCCTTATGATATACATATATATATATATATATATATATATATATATATATATATATATATATATATATATATATATATATATATATATATATATATGATTATGATAAGAGTAAAGGCTTTTCAATAAAAAGGGACCTAGCTTAGCACCGAGTGGGCTTGTATGTGAGGGAGTGACACTTTCTTAAGGAAAGGTAGGGTTCACTACGGTTCTCACGGGATGGATAGCCTCATGACCCAAATAGGGTATAGAGTCGATATGTCCATGGTTCTTTTTCCCCAAGCTCCATCAACTATGTTGCCACCATAGGATACTAGCTAGTGGATCCACCTAGATAGCTACGTTTATGTTAGGTTCTACTTTCGCCGGTAGACCACCTTCAATCGGTGTAAGGTTTCATGAAACCGGATTCCACATTAGCTCATGTGGTCTATGTCGGTTAAGGCAAGGTTTCCCTAAACTAAAATGAATGAATAAGATGTATACTAATCGAAGTAACTTGAAAGGGTTTGGCTATAGCTTGGGTAGGGGTATGGGACTCTACCTAAGCCTTGCACTAGTTGGCCTTGATGGGAGCTTTGAGAGGTCAATATTATGTTTGTAAGTAGTGATATAATGTAAATGACCTTGTACATTGAATAACATGCTTATGAGTATAAGGTTATAGCTTTTGATTAAAGAAGAATGTTTTCATGAAATGGAAGAGTATGTTAGGTAAGGTTGATTGCTAATTGTAGTCTTGATAGGTTACTTGATTAAGTAAGAGTTATGGGAATTTACTTGATCATTGCACTTGTGAATTTATGAAGGATCTATTTAGTATGTTTTGCTTTACTATGTTTCACTCGTATACATGTTTTATAATGATGTTCTTAAATGTCCTTTTCTAAGTATATTTGATTGGTAATTGTATATGTGGTTCCATACTTAGTACATATGGAGTACTAACCCAATTTCTTTCCCTTTTCCCAAACATTTTAGGTTCGGGTCGTTGATCTTTTTCCAAATTGCTGGAAAGGAAGACTTGGATCTCTAACCATCCAAGTGGTAGGTCCTCATTCTCCCGAGGGCGTGGCCGACATCTTGCTCTTATGTTACTTAGTTACTAAAACTTCGTATTGACTCTATTACTCATTTGAGACGATGTTGTATATAACCTATATGTGTCTTCTTGTATTGATGTAGGGCTATGCCCAAGATTTATTGTCTTGATAGATGGTTTATGAGATGAGACGACTTTTATGACTATTATTTCTCTTTTTATAAATGTGTGAAATAAAAGTAGAAGACTATGTAATCTTCCAATACGAACAAGTCTATGTATACTTGATATAAATATGACTATGTGTATGTAGAGGTCTATGTAAACCTCCGAGTAGTTATAGATAAAAAGTTTTAAATTCCTTCACATTTTTTTATCGATGAATGCTATGATGGGGCTAAGAGGCCTGTCTTAGTCCTCTAAGAGGACGACGACGCCGGTTACGTCTGGGGGGGGGTAAACCCGGATGAGGTTGAATATCCTTGATAATAACGTCTCTCTCAACCACGTTACATAGGTTTGTATTCATAATTGTGAAGCGCACCATACTTATGAATAGGAACTTATTTGATGCTTAGGAACACTCTCATTGTTGGAAATCTATATCGTGCCTCTAGAATGTACATCGTATATGTATTTGCCTAAACCTTGTGTTTTGTTTATAGGAGATGAATACTAGAAGGAATGCAGCCAGAAGTCTTGAGGAGGATATTGCTGCTACGGGAATCCCTCTCCGTGGTGATCCAGCTCCTCCCCTTGAAGAGATTGATGTTGATGATCAGGTTCCCGTTGATCCTCCACCTATGGAAGAGGCTCAGATGAGGGCTATTCTTGCTCAAATCGCTCAAGCCATGACTACTCAAGCTCAAGCCGCAATGGTGCAAGCCCAAGCCATGACTGCCCAAGCTAATAGGGATTTGGCACCTAGAGTTCATGAGCAAACTATGGCTTCTCGACTTAGGGACTTCACCCGAATGAATCCTCCTATCTTCTACGGGTCTAAGGTTGATGAAGACCATCAAGAATTCATTGATGAGATTTATAAGATTTTGTGTGATATGGGGTTGTCTTCTAGTGAGAATGCCGATTTGTCCTCATACCAACTCAAGGATGTGGCTCAAACATGGCATGTGCAATGGAAAGGTAATAGGCCACTTCAAAGTGGGCCAGTGACTTGGGAGTTGTTCAAAAGGGCTTTCCTTGATCGGTTCTTCCCTAGAGAGATGAGAGAAACTAAGGTGGTGGAGTTCATCAATCTCCACCAAGGAGAAATGAGTGTTCATGAGTACTCTTTGAAGTTCATTCAATTGGCTAAGTATGCTCCTTCCTTGGTCTCCGATCCTAGAGACGAGATGAGTCGATTCGTGACAGCTGTGTCGGACGATTTGCAAGAAGAATGTCAATCGGCTATGCTTCATGATAACATGAATATTGGTCGTCTCATGGTGCATGCAAAAACGGTTGAGGAGGCTAGAGCAAAAAGGAAGGATAATGATAAGGATTCAAGAAGGGAAAGGTCTTTCGATAGTGGAACTACTAAAGATAGGTTTGGAATTCAAGACAACCTAGATTCAAGAAAAGGTTCTCAAATCAAGTTCCATCCAAATTTCCCAAGGCTAAGGATGGGAAGGTCCCTAAGCCAAGAGTTCAAAAAGGGAAAAGTGGGAACTCGTCTATTGAAAATCCACCTTGCAAGGAATGTGGGAAGAAGCATTAAGGTGTTTGCCTCCTAGGTTCGGACAAGTGCTTTGGTTGTGGAAAGATTGGTCACAAAGTGCGGGATTGTCCAAATGCTAAAGGACAAGAGAGGGGTGGTCAGTCAAGTGGTTCTAGTGATGTTCCCAAAAAGAACCGCTTTTATGCTCTTCGTTCGAGAGATGACCAAGAGGCCTCTCCCGATGTGGTGACCGGTATGTTACAAATCTTTGCTATTGATGTGTATGCTTTGCTTGATCCGGGTGCTACTTTGTCTTTCGTTACTCCCTTAGTAGCTAAAAAGTTTGGTACTTTACCCGATGTTTTGCTTGAACCTATTTTGGTGTCTACTCCGGTGGGTGAGTCAGTGGTAGCAAAAAGAGTCTATCGAAATTGTCCTATTTCTATGCCCCATAGAGTTTCTCATGTAGATCTAGTTGAACTAGACATGCTTGATTTTGACATTATTTTGGGTATGGATTGGTTACATGCTAGCTTCGCTTCCATTGATTGTAGAACTAGAGTTGTGAGGTTTAGTTTCACAAATGAACCCGTTTTTGAGTGGAAAGGTGGAAATTCTCTTCCAAGAGGTCGTTTCATATCATGTCTAAAAGCGTGTAAAATGATCTCAAAGGGGTGTCTTTATCATATTGTGAGAGTCCAAGAAGTTGATTCCGAAGTTCCTCCTATTGAGTCAGTCCCCGTGGTGAGTGAATTTACGAAGGTCTTTCCTGATGACCTTCCCGACATTTCTCCCTAATGGGAAATCGATTTCGGTATTGATTTGATACCGGAAACAAACCCTATCTCTATTTCTCCTTAAAGAATGGCTTCGGCCGAGTTAAAGGAGTTGAAGGCACAACTTAAAGATTTGCTAGACAAGGGCTTTATAAGGCCTAGCATTTCTCTGTGGGGTGCTCCGGTTTTGTTCGTGAAAAAGAAGGATGGGTCTTTGAGAATGTGTATTGACTACCGCCAACTCAACAAGGTTACTGTCAAGAACAAGTATCCTCTTTCTCGGATTGATGATTTATTTGATCAACCCCAAGGAGCGAGTTAATTCTCCAAAATTGACTTGAGGTCAGGGTATCACCAGCTTAGGGTGAGAAATGAAGATATTCCAAAGACGGAAATTCAGACTCGGTATGGGCATTATGAGTTCGTGGTTATGTCTTTCGGTCTCACAAATGCTCCGGCGGCGTTCATGGACCTAATGAATAGGTTGTTTCGAAGTTACCTTGATGCATTCGTTATTGTATTAATATATGATATCTTGGTGTATTCGAAGAGTGAGGTTGATCACATGGGTCATCTAAGGGTGGTTTTGCAAAACCCTTAAGGAGCATAAATTGTTCGCCAAGTATAGCAAGTGTGAGTTTTGGCTGAGGTCGGTAGCGTTTCTTGGGAACATCATCTCTAGTGAGGGAGTTGAGGTAGACCCAAGGAAAACTGATGCGGTAAGAAACTGGCCTAGACCCTTGACCCCAACTGACATTAGGAGTTTCTTGGGTCTAGCGGGCTATTATCGAAGGTTTATAGATGGTTTTTCATCCATTGCATGTCCATTGACGTCATTGACTCAAAAGGGTAAAAAGTTTGAGTGGTCGGAGGCCTGCGAGAAGAGTTTCCAATTATTGAAAGATAGGCTTACTTCCGCTCCTGTGTTAACCTTATCGGAAGGTTCTAAGGGGTTCATTTGTATTGTGATGCATCCCGCATAGGTTTGGGGTGTGTGCTTATGAATGGGAAGGTGACTGCCTATGCTTCACGGCAACTAAAGGTGCATGAGAAAAATTACCCTACCCATGACCTTGAGTTAGCGGCCGTGGTGTTCGCTTTGAAAATATGGAGACATTACTTGTATGGTGTTCATGTAGATGTTTTCACCGATCATAAGAGTCTGCAATATATGTTTACTCAAAAAGAGTTGAATCTCCGACAAAGACGGTGGTTGGAATTGTTAAAAGATTATGATATGAGTGTCTATATCATCCCGGCAAGGCCAATGTGGTGGCGGATGCTCTAAGTCGTATGACTATGGGTAGTGTGTCTCATAGACAAGAAAGATCTAGTGAAGGATGTTCATGTTTTGGCTAGATTAGGGGTGCGGTTGGAGAGTTCTCTAAATGGAGGTGCCACAGTTCATCATAGCTCTGAGTCATCTTTGGTGGTTGAGGTAAAGTCCAAACAACACCTTGATCAACTATTGATGGAGTTGAAGGAATCTGTTCTTGGTAAGATGAATGAGTCCTTCTCCTTAGGAGGAGATGGTGTGTTGAGGTACCAAGGGAGGTTATGTGTTCCTGATGTTGATGGATTGAGGGATCGGATCCTTGATGAATCCCATGGATCCCACTATTCCATACATCCGGGTTCTACTAAGATGTATCATGACCTTCGAGAAATATATTGGTGGGAAGTTTTGAAGAAGGACATAGCGGAATTTGTTGCTAAGTGTCCAAATTGCCAACAAGTGAAGGCGGAACATCAAAAGCCGGGTGGCTTACTACAAGAGATCCAAATTCCTACTTGGAAGTGGGAAGACATTAATATGGACTTTGTGGTAGGGTTGCCTCGGACTCAAAAGTCATATGATTCTATATGGGTGATTGTTGATAGATTGACTAAGTCCGCTCATTTTATTCCCGTCAAATCTGCGTATTCGGCGGAGGATTATGCGAAGTGCTTCATAGATGAGATTGTGTGTCGACATGGTATTCCGTTATCCATCATTTCGGATCGGGGTGCACAATTCACATCTAGGTTTTGGAAGTCTTTTCAAAAAGGCTTGGGTATTAAAGTAAAATTGAGTACAGCTTTTCATCCTCAAACGGATGGTCAAGCGGAACACACAATTCAAACTCTTGAAGATATGTTTAGATGTTGCATTATTGATTTTAAAGGGAGTTGGGATAAGCACTTGCCGTTGGTGGAGTTTGCGTATAATAATAGTTTCCATTCATCCATCTCCATGGCTCCCTATGAAGCCTTGTATGGTAGGAGGTGTAGGTCTCTTATAGGATGGTTTGAAGTTGGTGAATCATCGATCTTTGATCCCGACCTGATTTATAGGACTTTGGAGAATGTGCATATCATAAGGAATAGGTTGCAAACAGCCTATAGTCGGCAAAAGTCATGCCGATAATAGGAGAAGAGATTTGGAGTTTGAAGAGGGTGACAAGGTGTATCTAAAAATCTCACCTATGAAAGGGGTGGTAAGATTTGGCAAGAAAGGGAAGTTGAGCCCTCATTACGTGGGTCCTTATGAGATTTTGGAAAGAGTTGGTAAAGTTGCCTATCGCTTACAACTACCTAACGATTTAGCTTCGGTTCATCCGGTATTCCATGTCTCGATGTTGAAGAAGTGTGTTGGGGATCCCGAGTCAATTCTCCCTATTGAAGGTCTTGGAGTCAAGGATAACCTCTCTTATGAGGAGGTTCCTATCCAAATCCTTGAGAGGCAAGTGAAAAGGTTGAGGAACAAGGAGGTGGTTTCCGTGAAAGTGTTATGGAAGAACCACCTAGTTGAGGGTGCAACATGGGAGGCGGAAGCTGACATGAAAAACCCGCTATCCTCATCTTTTTGATGATTAAGGTTAGTTATTCTTTCTAATGATATAATTATGCTAGTTATTGTGAATCCTTGATGTTTTGGTGAATTTCTTCAAAAATCTTAGCTTTTGAGACTTCACAATGAAGTCACTCTAAGGTGACCTTAAATAAATTTGAAATTTGTTTGCTTTTTGCATATTTGAGTCAAGTCATGTATTGTGATATAGTGAGTCCTTGTGGATGTTATATTAAGAATATTGATAAGATGAACTTTGTGCTAATCGACTTGTGTATCAAATGATTGAGCTCATGTGTGTTGTGAGTAGAAAGTGTTTCATGAGGAAACTTTGAGCTTAGGTATGATAAATTGATGTTTTGAAGTGTTTTATTGAAATGATATGATTTATGTTAACTGAATAATGTGAATTGGTTGAACTGCTAGTCTTGAGTCTATTCCCTCTTTTAAAGAGTGTTTAGTGTCATTCGGGGACGAATGTTCCTAAGGGGGGGATAATGTAATATTTCAAAATCCCAAAGTCATTTGACAAGACTTAAACAGGATCCTTAAGGTCTAAACCATTGTTCCTAGCCAAATTAGGCGTATATGGAGTCGTTGAAGTGTTTTGGAACCAAAACGTTCATATCGTCCGGTAAGTTGGTTCACAAGAGGGCTAGAGTGTCCTTTTTAGTTTAACCAAGTTAAAGAGTCGGAATTTAGTAAAAGTTTGTAACAATAGGTGTAACACATAGTGTGGGATGGTTTAATGGTGGAAAAGTCAGGGTATGACTCCCCGAGGACCAACCAAGGGCCCTCGAGGAGGACCCTTTAGACAGTAGGCCACGACGTACCCCATGACGGGGCGTCAAGGGCGCGACGGGGCGTCGAGGCCAACGTCGTGCCAGCCTTAGTTTCTAGGAATAAACCCTCGCCTGCACAGTATCTGACCAACGCGATAGATGTGCAGGACGGAGGGGGGTCAATTCCGTCACGCCCACGACGGCCCATCGTCGGGGAGCCATCGTGGAGGGCCTGTGAGATTTTCAGAGATTTTAGTTTTAGTTAATCATACTATTAAGTGTCTTAGCGGTAATTAGGGGATTAAGGATAGACTAATTAAGTGACTTAAGACCCCACTATAAATACCAACCTTCATTAACCTAATCACAACTCTCCAAAACAAATCTCTCTTCCTTCTCTCTACTTTCTCTCTCTATTTGGAAGACTCCATTGGAGAACAACTTGGAGAGATCATTGGGGGATGATTTAGCACGAAATTGACCATCAAAACGTCATCAAATCTTAAGGTATGGGATCTAATTCACCTTTGAGATTCTTTCCTCAAAGGGCTCCTTCAAAGATTTTCCAAAAGTTGAGTTCCATATGGGTTTCATCCAATTTCGAGTTTGTTGTTATGAATTGAGTTGTTTATGTATTCTTTGGGTTATAATGAATAGATTATCATGTATTGTAGCTTGATTATGATGAATTGATGTAGTTTGGTCTAGATTGTGGGAGATGACCCTAACCCTTAACCCTAGGTATTGGGATTGATACGAATTTGGGTTGGATTGATGTAATTGATCTAGTTATTGGTTAAATCGTCTTTAATGGTTGTTATTGCATTGATCATGAGTATATTGTAATGAATGGAAGTTCTTCATGCCTATTTCTTGAGTATTGAATATAGGGTAAGAAGATAGACTTTGATATCATGTTACCAAGCTTTGATTTAGTATTACCTTGTGGTATAATGCTTTCTCTTAAATTAGTTCTTATGTTGACTATTGAATTACATTTGTATGATGACCCAAATTGGGTTGGTCTATGGGTTGATGGTAAGGCCCTTATTGTTGAACTATGGAGAAGTATTGGTAAGTCTTGATTATCCTAATCCTTACTTCAAATTGTGAGTTATTTGTCACCAAGTAATAATGTGTGTTGAAGTATACCTTGTTTAAGGTGATAGGTTGATATGATGATTGAATTGGAATGCTTTAGGTTGGTTGTGAGGTTGCCTAGGAGTACATGATATAGGGAAGTTGTTATGTAAAGATGTGCCCTATTGTGATGCGATGTGCATGGGCTAACTTCACCTATTAGAGTTGTTAATGAAAGGACCATTTCTCATACAATTCCTATTGAGCTTTGATGAACGAATGTATATGAGCGCTAGGCCTTATGATATATATATATATATATATATATATATATATATATATATATATATATATATATATATATATATAAATATATATATATGATTATGATAAGAGTAAAGGCTTTTCAATAAAAAGGGACCTAGCTTAGCACCGAGTGGGCTTGTATGTGAGGGAGTGACACTTTCTTAAGGAAAGGTAGGGTTCACTATGGTTCTCACGGGATGGATAGCCTCATGACCCAAATAGGGTGTAGAGTCGATATGTCCATGGTTCTTTTTCCCCAAGCTCCATCAACTAAGAGCTAAGAGGAAGGAAGAAGCAGCGGATTAGCGACATCTAAGACTAGTTTCGCTTCCTTACTCGCTTACTACAGCTGCTTATTTCCTCTTAGCGACAAGCAAGGAGTTTTCTCACCAAATAGCAGCTGCACCGATGAAACAAGGGAGTTCTTTCGCAGAGACAAGGGAAAACAATCATTCAATGAGGTATGATACCACACAAGAAAGACAAGTTGCAGCGGATCGTAGACCAATGAACAAGTGTATCTATTTATTTGCGACATAAGTCTCAGCTTACAACCGATTAGCGACCGACTTCAAGGAAGTGAGGGAATCAATGGGCTTCGGTTCGGGACTCTGAACCGATCAATCGAATGGGAAAACACCTTTCCTCTTTCGCTTTCTCTCCACTCCTGCTCCTGTGGCTTCCCTTCCGGGTTCATTTCATGCCCCCTCCGGTTACTCTGTCCCTGGCATCCCTTTCTTCCCCTTGCCACCATAGGATACTAGCTAGTGGATCCACCTAGATAGCTACGTTTATGTTAGGTTCTACTTTCATCGGTAGACCACCTTCAATCGGTGTAAGGTTTCATGAAACCGGATTCCACATTAGCTCATCTGGTCTATGTCAGTTAAGGCAAGGTTTCCCTAAACTAAAATGAATGAATAAGATGTGTACTAATCGAAGTAACTTGAAAGGGTTTGGCTATAGCTTGGGTAGGGGTATGGGACTCTACCTAAGCCTTGCACTAGTTGGCCTTGATGGGAGCTTTGAGAGGTCAATATTATGTTTGTAAGTAGTGATATAATGTAAATGACCTTGTACATTGAATAACATGCTTATGAGTATAAGGTTGTAGCTTTTGATTAAAGAAGAATGTTTTCATGAAATGGAAGAGTATGTTAGGTAAGGTTGATAGCTAATTGTAGTCTTGATAGGTTACTTGATTGAGTAAGAGTTATGGGAATTTACTTGATCATTGCACTTGTGACTTTATGAAGGATATATTTTGTATGTTTTGCTTTACTATGTTTCACTCGTATACATGTTTTATAATGATGCTCTTAAATGTCCTTTTCTAAGTATATTTGATTGGTAATTGTATATGTGGTTCCATACTTAGCACATGTGGAGTACTAACCCCATTTCTTTCCCTTTTCCCAAACATTTTAGGTTCGGGTCGTTGATCTTGCTCCAAATTGCTGGAAAGGAAGACTTGGATCTCTAACCATCCAAGTGGTAGGTCCTCATTCTGCCGAGGGCGTGGCCGACATCTTGCTCTTATGTTACTTAGTTACTAAAATTTCGTATTGACTCTATTACTCATTTGAGACGATGTTGTATATAGCCTATATGTGGATTCTTGTATTGATGTAGGGCTATGACCAAGATTTATTGTCTTGATAGATGGTTTATGAGATGAGACGGCTTTTATGACTACTATTTCTCTTTTTATAAATGTGTGAAATAAAAGTAGAAGACTATGTAATCTTCCTATACGAACAAGTCTATGTATACTTGATATAAATATGACAATGTGTATGTAGAGGTCTATGTAAACCTCCGAGTAGTTATAGATAAAAAGTTTTAAATTCTTTCACATTTTTTTATCGATGAATGCTATGATGGGGCTAAGAGGCTTGTGTTAGTCCTCTAAGAGGACGACGACGCCGGTTACGTCTGGGGGGTAAACCCGGATGTGACACTTGTACTAAGTATTGGTATATGCAAGCACACACCATGGACATGCATGAGAAAGAACAGCTCTTTCCTAACAACATGATTTTTGGAAGTCAAGTCAGTGGACTTGCCAAATTGAGATTAGGAAAGTTAGTGAACTTTCCAAATTGGGTTAAAAAGGTAATGCCATGAGAGTAACATGCATCATTATAAATATCGTATTGCACACAGCACATAGTATCTTCATATAGCACATATCATAGCACATTACATGTAACACATAACTTCTTTCGTATTATTTATTCATATGCCATGAGAGCTTGGAATCATGGACTTGACATTAAGATTTTCCAAAATGAGGGCTCAACATATGGGACCTCAACTAGGGAGTCTTCATTATCAAACACAGAGTCTGCTTTATTCATTCATACGTACTTCATTTCATTTCATTCATAGGCCAGTGTGAACACCAGCTATACCTAGGGTGTAGTTTAAGACTTTCATCGGGTTTGCTGTGCAATGATCAAGAATAACCTAGTGTTATTACTTGAGTGTAGCTCACATCTCGATTATCCTATCCTAACACCTTTGGTACCATTCATTTCATTATGTTCGTTTCATTCATTGGAAACTTTAACTGACATAGATCATGTGAGCATCATGAAATCCAGTGTATCCCACACACCGAAAAGAGGTGGAATCACCGGCCAATGTGACCCTAAAATATGCTAGCGTACATGGGAATTTAACCCCGCCAGATTCCTATATTGGCAGTATAGGTTCGAAGACTAGGAGATATAAGCAGACCCATACCCGGCAAGCCGGACAGTCTCATCTCATGAGAGTTACGTGAACCTCCGCCCTTCCCAAAAGAAGGCACCACCGCTCATAGATAGCCTATCGGTGCTCAGTATAAAGTTCCATTACGTTCAACTCATACGTCTCGGAAGTTGACTTCTAGTATGAGGACAGTGTAGCTCATTAGATGATTTCGCATCTCATCATTAGTATTAAGTGTATTAAGCTCAATACTTTCATCAGAGTGTTCATAGAGACTGGTCTCTTCATTATCTTACACTCTTCTTGGTGAGTACGTATTGGTAACATTTATTTAGGCTCATTTGCGATTGCTCTCATCATATTCATTAGCCTCATATCATGTTGTCACCACATTCTTCATTATTGGCACCTTTGCTTTTCATAGTTACTCACCTCTTATTACGTGAATGTTCATTTCATCATATGCCAATGCACTTGGTGTTTTAGTGTATCTTACACTCATATTTAACCTTTCTAGGGTTCGTCATTTCATTACACACATCTTAGGTTTACTTACTTTTGAACGTATGTTAGACTTATATATCTATACATACAAGCCATGGGGCTTCATTCATAATTCTTAAGTGATTCTTACTTTCCTAAGATCATGTAGTACAAGACTTATGTATCTTATATATATGCCAAGATCTTAACTTTTTTTTTTATCTAAGTAGATGGCATTATTCTTGGATATTTTACTCACGTATGACTTATGCATCACTACGGAATTTTTTGGGCAAGGGAACCCAAATCTTGAATCAGTTGGATATCATTTATATTTTTCATTAATTTTATTTCTAATATTCATAACACTAGACTCTAAATTAAATCTCAACATTTATATTGAAGGATAAATTTTCTATTTTAATTTCACTCTTAATTTACCAAAGGGTTGGGGGTTCGAGCCCCCACAACCTCTTTGATTTTAATTTAATTAACTTCACCGCTATGGGGAGGTTGTGGGTTCGAACCCCCACAGCCCCACTCATTTTTTTGTATTAAAATTCGCTGAGGAGGTGGTGGATTCGAACCCCCACAGCCCCTATATTTGTATTTCAATTAAAAGGGCGAGTGACAGTGAGGTTTTGGGATCGAATCCCCACAACCTCACTTTATTTTCCTTGTTATTTCGCCTCTACCTTCAGCTCTGAGGTCGTGGATTTGATCCCCACACCTCGCATTTTTTTTCCATGAATGCTTCCCCTTTCGCGCGTACTGGGAGGTTGTGGGTTCGAATCCCACGCCTCAAATTTAATTGTTTAATAAATTTCTCTCCTTCTCCTCCCCATAGGTCGCGAGTTCAATTCCCCCAGCGCCCCTTTATTGTTTTATTTTTATTTTTATTTTCTTTTCTTTTTGCGAAGGTAGGAGCTGGGTCGCGAGTTCGATTCCCCCAGCCCCCTCCTTTATTTTTTCTTTTCTCTTCCTTCCCTTTTCTCGCGAAACCTACTGTGGCCAGGTTCGAACCCCCTTAGCCCCATTTTCTTTTTCCCCTTTTTCGCGAACACCTGTGGCCAAGGATCGAATCCCCTTAGCCCCATTTTCTTATTCCCCTTTTTCGCGAACACCTGTGGCCAAGGATCGAATCCCCCCAGCCCCATTTTCCCCTTTTTTTTCTCTTCTTTCTGTGTCGCGAAACCAGTAGCTAAGGGGTTCGATTCCCCTTAGCTTCTTCACGTTTTCCCCTTTTTTTCCAGCTTCTTTCACAGGTGAGGTCTTGGGTTCGATTCCCATTGACCTCACTTATTTTATTTTACTTTAAAAACACAGAAATTGACGCTCTTGAAGGGTACAAAATCTGGAAATTTTAGTCCTCTTTCAACTCATTTTTTTTAGGTGCATTCTTCATACGCTTAGTTAGCTAAGAGAAGGTTATTCAATCCAATATATCTCTTTATAATGAACATCACATTGCACACACATTATACACATAAAATACACCAAAAAAAAACATAAATTTTTGACCCAAAACAGTGGCTACAGACAGCCATTGCCCACGATGCACAACACATCAACTTTTGGTCGCATTTTAAATATCATTTTCATAACTTCCCTCACATAAACATGTTCGCATTTAATATAAACACGTAAATCATGCCTAAATCTAACAGCACAACATACGCATCCTATGAAATCGTTTGGGAGCTAAGGACGAGGACATACGAAGGGAAACAACCTTAGTTTCAAGAGTTTGAAAAACGTTCGAAGGAAAGTACTCTTGGAGAAAGAATTACAAGAGAGAAACCCATACCTTTTGACGTTGTTCAAGCTTGAAGCTGCTGCCCGGAAACTCCTCTTACCACGCCCATTTCACCTAAAGTTCCACCACCAACTCGACGGAAATCTCTCTTGCCTTAACGCTTTTGATTTTCCTTGCTTTTTCTTAAAACTTTTGTGAGTTTTTTTTTCTTTCAAGTGTCAAGAACAATTGTTATTGAATTGTTCTTGAGCTTTTTTAGGTAGTCTGAGCGTGAGAGATGAGAGTTGGGATCGTGGGAGAGAGTTGAGAAATGTGAGGGAGAGAGTTTTTAGGATTAAGGCGATAAATTCAAGACTTAGTCAAAATAGGATTTAATTAACTTAATAAAATCTGATTCATTTAAATTAATATGTGAAAGGACCATTTTACCCTTAATGAATAGATTTTAATTGATGATTAAATCATCAATTCCTTGCTCCTAGTGGGGCTGGAACCCGAGTGGCAACCCATTTCCGAAATGGGTCACTCTGGGTCGCCCCTAATTTGAAAAGATACTTTAATTAAATTAATTAATTTATTTATTAATTCCTCAGGGTAATTACAATATTACCCTTGGCCTGGAAATGACCATTTTACCCCTGGACCCTCAAAACTTAAAATTTCTTCTTTTAAGTCCGGTAAAGACTCCTTCAATTAAATCTTAGTTTCGAGAGCCTTACTTGGTTGGTTCCAACCATTCCAAGCCCAACTAACTCCCCAAGTCAGTTGACTTGGTCGTAGTAAGGCTTCTAAGGTCTGGTTCTACGCGTATCAATCCGTGTGAACCTTGGTTTAATCGTAAGCATTCTTGACACCCTTAATCTTGATCCTGTTCATTTTTAGGGTTGTTACATCAAGGATATCATAACCTTACATCTAGGATGAAGGTTCCACATAAAGGAACTTCTTAGCAATGTTCAAGGTCACATGTCAATCACATATACAAGACTAAGATTCTTTAGCATACTAAGTCAAGAAGTCATATTCATATTATTCATGTATCAAGTAAGGGACACAGTCTATCAAAATAAGACACACACATAGTTCACATATAGCATATCATTCTAGAAGAATATAGGCATAACCAACATCATCTATAGGTCACCCTATTCACTACTATAATATCATCAATATTACCATCATGAGACTCACATAACCAAGTAGGAAGAATCATACATCAATCCTAAGACTATACACATAAGGACATAGTCATAGTCTAACATGATCACCTAAAGTCAATAGAAGAACACATACTTTCACATTACTCACAAGTAGATAGATTTGATCATACTTCACATAAATCACTACACAAATCAACATAATTTATCAAGTAATGCTGAAGGCCTTGATCATCACACTTTATAAAGTAACGCCGACGAGGCCACATAATTCACAAGTAAAGCACATAGCACCACCACCATAAGTGGATCATACCAAACACATCATAATTCAAAATTTAAACTACATAATATAAAGAGAGTTAGTGCAGCGTAACACCAATCCCCTAGTTACAAAATTGGACAAGTTCATCTTTAGAAGACTTTAGAAATCACTTTGAAGTTTGGCTCCTTGAAGAAAAGAGATTGAAGGATGAAAGTAATACCTCAATTGAAGCGAGACCACGAATTTGATTAAGAATTGATGAAGACTCGCCAACAAATCTTCAATCCAAGCTCTATCTTGAGTTTTGGATCAAATATAGTTCTAGAGAATTTCTTAGAGAATTTGGGTTTTGATTTGAAATAATGAATTCATCTAGGTGTTTAAGACTTATAAAACTATTTATAGTACCCAAAATACCCTTAGGAAACCGCCCTTTAAATTATTTGGACGTGGGTGAATTTACCATTCACCCCTTCACTTAACAATGAAGTTGCGAATTGAAGGCCACCATCGACGGTTGCCCATCGACGGGGCGTAAGTCCCTTGACGGGCCGTACTGTCCACCGTCGATTGGGACAGAGCCTGGAAAATGAGAGTTTAGCTCCTTAGGCTAAGTCTCCATTGACTCCCACCACCTACGGGGCGTCGACTAGCCTACTGGGCGTTGATTGCCCTCCGTAGGTGGGACTGCCTTTGGCATTTTTGGCCACCAAGATGGGTCCTTCCTCAAGGACCCTTGGTTGGTCCTTGGGGACTTTTACCCGGGCATTTCCAACTCGAATATGATCGTATACGGTTTAGTATCTCTCACATCAATTTCATCCAAAAAAACACACATAAAATTCGATGAAACATACTAGACACACAAGGTCGTTTCAAGGCAAAACTTTTGAACGTCATGGACGTTCTTGGATGTTTGACCTCCAAACTTCATGAAACTTTAACCACTGCCTCCTAAACTAATTTTAACTCATTTAAGGACTCCTAATCTTCAATACACAAGTGTTAGGATCTAGTTTCACCTAAGTTTTAGAGGTATTACAATCTCCCCCACTTGGACAACATTCGTCCTCGAATGACACTTGCTTCTTTTTACACACTTTTAATATACCAGACACTCAAGAATAGCAGCACATAACCATAACACACCATACACAATACACAATTAGGAAGAACACCAATTTCACATACTTTAGAGACTCAAAACACAATAAGAAGATAAAAACTAATCTACGACTCATCATGCACATAAGACTCACATTCTTCATTTCAAATAGCAAGAACTATTTTTCTATTCATTATCTTGCTCATATACATCATTTATATACAAATTACAACAATTTTTAACCAAAGTATGATTTAGTCAATTTTCCAAAAATTTTACAGTAAGCTGGCAACCTGTCACGATCGGAATCTAGACCCCAGACGAGACCGGCGCCGTTGACCTCTCAGAGGTCGCAGACAAGCCTACATACATCATTCTTACTTCATCTAGGTTAATTTTAGCGGGAAATTTGAACTTTTTGTTTTCTTATTTCATGCTAAACATTTTTAAACTTAACATCATAGTCGTTCACAAATCAACCATTTAATATAGAGATAATCAAATGAAAGAAACAGTTCAATACTGTAATAAATGTATAATTTCCAAAATGGCACCAATACAATGTCTGAAATAAAAATGGAAAGAAACACTAATGGAACATGCTCCACTAGCTAAAGCCTACATCTAAGCTAGATAATAACGGTAGACATCCTCGAAATCATAAAGGCCTACCAAGTCCGGATGAAAGCTCCACGTCCGGATAGCTGCAACGTCAACTTGTAAGCTCTAGCGTCCACCTCTGCCTGCACCTAAAAATATAGAGTTGGATGGGATTAGTACACACTTGTAGTATGGATATATGCAAGCACACACCAAGGGCATGCATGAGGAAGAATAGCTCTTTCCTTACAACATGATTATAGAAAGTCAAGTCAGTGGACTTGCCAAATTGGAATTAAGAAAGTTAGTGAACTTTCCAAATTTTGATTAGGAAAGTCAGTGAGCTTTCCAAATTTGGATTAGGAAAGTCATGCCATGAGAGTAACATGCATCATCATACTTATCATATTGCACACAGCACATAACATCTTACACATAACACATATCACATAGCATATAGTACATAACATATTTTATAACATTCATTCATATTCCATGAGACCTTGGAATCATGGACTTGACATTAAGACTTTCCAAAATGAGGGCTCAAAATATGGGACCTCAACTAGGGAGTCTTCATTTGCAAACACAGAGTCTGCTTCATTCATTCATACGTACTTCATTTCATTTCATTCATAGGCTAGTGTGAACACCAGCTATATCTAGGATGTAGTTTAAGACTTTTATCGGGTTTGCTGTGCAATGATCAAGAATAACCTAGTGTCATTACTTTAGTCTAGCTCACCGCTTGATTATCCTATCCTAACACCTTTGGTATCATTAATTTTAATATGTGCATCATTTGAGGCTGGCCTCATTCATTAATTGGGAACTTTAACTTTAACCGACATAGATCATGTGAGCATCATGAAATCCAGTGTCTCCCCCACACCGAAAAAAGGTGGAATCACCAGCCAAAGTGACCCAAAACATGCTAGCGTACATTGGAATTGAACCCCGCCAGATCCCTATATTGGCAGTATAGGTTCGAAGACTAGGAGATATAAGGAGACCCATACCCGGCATGCCGGACAATCTCATCTCATGAGAGTTACTTGAACCTCCGCCCTTCCCGAAAGAAGGCATCACCGCTCATAACTAGTCTATCGGTGCTCAGTATAAAGTTCCATTACATTCAACTCATACGTCATGGAAGCTTACTTCTAGTATGAGGACATCATAGCTCAATAGATGATTTCTCATCTCATCATTAGTATTAAGTGTGTTAATCTCAATACTTTCATTAGAGTGTTAATTGAGACTGGTCTTTTCATTAACTTTACACTCTCATAGGTGAGTATGTTTTGGTAACATTTACTTAGGCTCATTTGAGATTGTTCTCATCTTTTACATTAGCCTTATATCATATTGTCACCACATTCATTAACATTAGCACAATTGCTCTTCATAATTACTCACCCCATTTTACGTGAATGTTCATTTCATCATATGCCAATGCACTTGGCCATTTGTGTGTTTCACACTCTTACTTAACCCTTCTAGGGTTTCATCATTTCATTACATAAAAACCATTACATCGTATGCCAATGCACTTGGCCATTTAGTGTATTTTACACTCGTACTTAACCCTTCTAGGGTTACTTCATTTTATTAGATACATCTTAGGTTCACTTATTTTTGAACGTATGCTAGACTTATGGGTCTATACATACAAGCCATGAGGCTTCATTCATAGTTCGTTAAGTGACTTATATCTTCCTAAGATTATGTAGTACAAGACTTATGTATCTTGTATGTATGCCAAGATCTCGATTTCTATCTAAGTAGGTGGCATTATTCTTGAACATTTAATTCACGTATGACTTATGTATCAATACGAAAATTTGGGCAAGGGAACCCAAGTTCGAATCCCTTGGACAACACTTACATTTTTCCTTGATTTTATTTTTAATCTTCATGACATTGAGACCCTAGATCGAGCCCCAACATCAACATTCTCTCTTTATTTTTCTCCTTGGATTCTCCTCTTATTTGGCCGAAGGCTTGTGGGATCGGACCCCCACAGCCTCTTTTATTTTTTTCATTTAATTCTTCTTGTCCAATTCGCATTAACCATGAGGTTGTGGGATCAAACCCCCACACCCTCCCTTTATTGTTCTTTTATTTCGCTTGGGACGGAGAGGTTGTGGGTTCGAACCCCCACAACCTCCTTATTTTATTTTCATTAAATGTTGACTTATTTATGCTTTGGCAGTGAGGTTGTGGGATCGAGCCCTCATAGCCTCACTTTATTTTCTTTTTATTTCTCCCTTTCTCCTTTACAGCCTTGAGGTCGTGGGTTCGATTCCCACGTCTCACATTTCCTTTATTTTATTTTTCTTTCACTTCATTTGCTGCATGGAGGTCGAGGGTTCGATTCCCACGCCTCCCATTTTATTTTATTAATTTTTTTACTCTACATTTTCAGCCAGCATACCCCATTTTGATTCCCCCTAATCCCATTTCCTTTCTTGCGATTTCAAGGCAGTACATGGGTGAGGTCACAAGTTTGAATCCTGGTGGCCTCATCCCTTTATTCTCAAATAAATTTCCAGATTTATTCCTCTACATTTAGCCTAAACTAAGCTTGTAAGTTGGCTGGAATTTTAGTCATTTTTAGCTTATTTTCACCAATATTTTCACTTCAAATCTTAGGGAAATTCATAGATCTTTTAACACATTTTTGGGGTGCATTTTCATAGGTTCGTTTAGCCAAAATATTGATACTCAAATCAGCCACACTTCCATTTGAATGAACATCACGATTTACATAGGTTTATGCACGTAAAATGACAACCAAAACATTATCAATTTGGAGCCTTAAGCCGAGGACTCCATTTACATTAACATTTTTGCACACGCACACACTTGCACAAAATTTCGAATACATGATTGTCTTTCATACGATTTCAAGTACACAAACATAATCATATTCATCACGAAAACATAACATACACCTAAATCTACCAGCAATCATACCTAACCTACGATTCATTAGGAGCTAGTGACAGGGGCATGCAAAAGGGGAAACAATCCTAGTTTTCGAATGAATAATATGAACCTTACGGGGTCTCTTGGGAAAGGGACCAAGAGAGAAGAAAACCCATACCTTTTTGACGTTAAACCCTTGATTTGCTGCCCAAAAACTTCAACCAAGAACACGTCTAAGCCTCCTCAATATCAACTCCACTCGAAGGACAACCTCCCTTAGCCTAGTGTGCGATTAACGTTTGTTTTCTTGTGATTTCGTGTGAGTTTTTCAAGTTTGAAGAACTTGGTATATTTATATGATTTTGTATCTTATTTTGGCAGAGAATTTTCATGTGAAAGAATAAGAGAGATTGAGCGTGAGAGTTGAGAGATAGACGTGAGAGAGTAGGAGTTATATTAGGCTTAGGAGTCTAGTTTAGGACTTAGTCAAATAAGGTTTAGTTAATTATTAAAAATCTGATTTTTATTTTATTTTAAATCAGCTAATGAATAATAATTATTAATTAATTATATTAATTCAATAGCTTAAATAAAAATCACATTAATTCATTGCTTCCACCTAGGTTCGAACCTGGGTGAAGCAAGACTTCACTTCAAGAGCTCAATTTCGGCTCTATTGATACGCTCAAATTTACTTCTCAAATAAGAAGTAAAGCGGTCGTATCAAGTAAAGAACCCAACTAATGAGGTTGAGATCGATCCCACAAGGAAAATAGTTTAGACTTAATTTTATTCTATTATTACTATTATTTAGCAAACTATTTTCGGAGAAAACAAAAGACAAAAAGGGGGGTTTTATTTCTAAATTAATGAAACTAATTAACTAAATAAAAATGAACAACTAACAGATTCAGCTTTTGGAGTTAAATCAAATTATAAAAGTAACTAGGGCTTAAGTGTTCCCTACAGGTTCCTAACTTGGTAAATCTAACTATAACAATTCTATACTAATATCTTGCATGTAAAGTGATAAGTTATGTATCTCTAAATCCTTGGTCCGACATCTAGAGATTTTCACTCCGCACCTTGGTTCGGCTACGTGTGTTGCTATACTAACCCTTATCTTTACCTCATATTAAACATCGTATTCGGTATTTGACTAAGTTATTAACTCGTACCAACCAATACTAGCCTATTAGATAGTCTACACTAAATCTATGTTGATAATTCTTTTCCTATTATCTACCTCCTTGGTCCGGCAAGTAGCATTAAGGCGAGTTCTAACGTTGGCCATCCGTTAAAATGACTTCTACACGAAAGAATTATCAATACATGCAAGACACCACTCTAAAATTGTTATTTAAATTAGATTTTTACCTTGTTATTCACCCATGGTTCCCACAACCCTAGCTATGAGGTTTAGTTACCTATGTTCATAATTACACAATTCATATTGTTAATGGAAGAATTCATGCACTTACTTTTATGAAAACTAATAGTTTCCCAGAATTTAACTTGAATAATCAACAAAATCACCAACAATCAATTCCCGAAAAAGTATATTAATTCCCAAAATTGAAAATTCAATACTATAATAGAAGAACTAAAAACTAAAAATTATCCAGAAAATCTAACCCCAAAAACGAGGTTTTTCCAACTATTTATAATAAAAACAAAATCTAATCAAATAAGGATTCTATTTACTAAAAATCTGTCCAAACGCGTCTGGGTCGACGGACCATCATGGACATGACGGACCGTCATAGCCTCCGTCGTCCCATACTTCACACATTCATCTGTTGCTTTCTTCAATCCCCTCGACGAACAGGTATGACAGACCATTTCAAGCACGACGGTCCGTCGAGGATCTTCGTTCCAAAATACTTGAACTTCCTTGAATTTGGGTACTGGAACTACTTCTCTGATCATCACGATGAACAAGCAGGACGGACCGTCGTGGCTATGACGGACCGTCGTGGCTATGACGGTCCGTCATGGACTTCCGTAATCCCACACTTAGTCAGACTTCCCCATATTCCTTCAGCAACTTCTCCCTTCACTACGATGCCACCTACGGACCGTCACAGCCTCGACGGACCGTCATGGATTCCGTAGGTGGTGTCTTCTGCATTTCTTTCTCAAAAACTCCCGCGTTCATCCTTGGACAGATTTTCTGCAAACAAAGAGAAACTTACATAAAAATCAACACAAAAAGGCTTTCGACACACACTAAACTTAAGGAAAAAGCATTAGAAATACCGTGAAACCACGGTACATCAACACCCTCAACTTAAATTCGTTGTTTGTCCTCAAGCGACGTACTCTGACTCACTACAAAATCTTTGTACAAAAGTATCCATATTTTAACTTCCGCAATCATTTGGCTATCAATCCCGATTATTCTCATTATGTTCATGCATGGTATCACTAATTAGGCATTGACTTGTGTAGAATCAAACCATGACCCAGACTCACTACGCAATGATACCTATCCTCTTCAGTTTCTCACCGAGATGCTAATATTTCTGGTATTGCAACTCCTGTCCTCACTTCAAATAACATCCTCATTTTTCACACAATGATTTTAGTTTGAGTATAAGGATCACTTTTCGACACTCACTCTCAGAACAAATTCACAACTCATTTATACATATTGCCATAGGCTTGCCTTTATTTTCACTACTTCAAGTTTGCCATACAACTCTTAGGATCACAATAGGACTTTTTTAGATTGTAACATAGGCTCAGGGTTAGGTAGGGTGTATTTAGGTATACTTTAGTTACTTGTTTCCCTCCTTGACATATCGGCTAAGCAAACCACCTTGTAATCATTTTATTTCACCCTATTACTCAATTTTGTTTTCACTTTGCTGTTTTCCCTTTCTTATCCTTATGTGTAAGTGACTTTTCTCTTTTCTTGTGTTTATTTTACTTTTTATTCATTTTTTTTAGTCACTTCTGTTTTATTCTTTCTTTCTCTTCATTCTTTCAGCCCCACTTTCCGGGGTTTTCCTTATAACAGCCACCCTCAACTTATGATTTTGCCATGAGTCAAGGTTCACAATACCCATGGTTGGGTCAGGGCCAAAACAAGGTTGCTTTCTGCATTAGCCACCCTCAACTTATGCTTTTGGCATAAACTGAGGTGTACATGTCAAAGGAGGGACCAGGGCCAACACATTGTTCCCAGAGAAGATCATTTGGGGTGAAAAAGAAAGATCTATTTTAAGCTCAATTCATTTGGATCAAAAAGGGATTAACTTCATTTGGTTTTCTGTTATTTTTAGGCTCAAGATTGACTATTTCGAACAAGGGCCTTTGATCCTTTCCTAATTGATTGTTTGGACTCACTTTTAGCAGGACTAACCAGGCAAGTTCTAGCTCAGTATTGATGATGGACATTCGAATTCACCTCACACTCACTTGACATTCCTTGCATTCCCAGATTATTAGACACCTAGTTCAAGTCTTAGATTCAGGATCATGCAGTAGTGTATCTTTATTTCATGTTTCAAACCACACAATTATCGCTTACTATGCCTAGTCATGCATCATTTTGATTATTGAGATATCATATTTATTTTAGCCATCATGCTTCTGATTTATACTATGTACATAAGATATGACATGCCGGTTCAACAATAAAAGTCATCAGTCTCTTGGGGAAAAAGAACACAGGCAAGAAAACCCCAAAAGAGGATCGTGAACTTGGGCTACTCAGAATTCACCCAAGTACTCACGTTCCATTTACCCCACCCCCCAAAAAAAGATATGCAATTGTCCCCAATGCATAGAAAAGCTAAACTACTCGAAAGGTAAGTGAAGCAAACCTGAGGCGCTAAGCGCCGGCGATCAGCAAGCTGGTTGGTCCGGTTCACCGGAACCAACTCCCTGTGTAGTCTGGACATCCTCAGTAATGTCCTCAGCATCAACAGCACCATCAGTAGTGCCTCCCACAGAATCGACAATTTTGGAGCTAGATGCCCCGGCAGCTAACTCTACAACCCTCAACTTACGGGCCTCCTCGTCAACAATCGAGGCTCTCCTTGCAGCCTCCATCTCACGGCGCTCCTTCTTCCTCGCCCTAGCCTCATCCTCCTCTCAACCCCTGCGTCTCTTGGCATGCTCTCGTGGGGGGGTGGAACATCAGAAGTGGCAAAAAGAGCAGCCATCACTGTGTCATCAGCAGGCTCTGCAGAAGGGGCCTCAGACTCAGGTACCCTCGCCTCTAGGATCGTATCAAGATCAGCCCGCAGACTCTCAACCGCAGCCTGAAGGGTTGACATGTCCGCCGGAGGTGCTAGTCGGGCTAGCACTCGCAACTCAAAAGCGTCTAAACCCTGATGTACCTCTGCGATCTTCCTCTCTCTGTGTTGTGCCATATTGCGCTCCATGCGCTCCTCTGCCTCAGCAATAGTCCTCTGCATCCAAGGCTGGATGTGATGCAGAAGTGTAGCCATCTGTGCCTCAAGTTTCTGGACCCTAGAAAGTGGGACCAGAGTGGCGGAAGGAGCCGAGCGAGAGGAGCTCGGGGCAGTGCTACTACCCGGGATAGACTCGACCGGGGTAGTGTCAGTGTGTGCATAAGCAGCCTGGGAAGCCGCATGAGCATGCTCTATGGTATCGGCCAGGTTCTCACCGAGTGGGACCACCTCTGAGCGGGGCCCTCTGCGTGGGGCCAACTCATTGGCCTCATCCCTGATGAGGCCGATGTCAACATTTCCTTGCGGGGTCCTGAGCTGGTCAATGTGCCAAATGGGCACACCTGCGGATCTACACAAAGAGAAAATCATGCCAGAAAAAGGGTAAGTAGTGGTGATCTTGAAAGCCCTCTCATGCATGACCGCTTGGAGAAGCCAAGCGAAATCGACCTCGAACCCTGCCATCATGGCGGCCATCAGAACTGCACGATCCCATGTGACGATATTATCAGCAGCAGTGGGGGAGAGACAATGGCGGAGTATCAACCAGAGAAACTTGGCCGTAAAGGTCAAGTTGGCCTACCTGATGGCTCCCTTCGGCTCCATCACCCAATCCGCAGCCTCTCTATCAATAGACAAGTGCTGGACCATCCACCTCTTGGTGGTCTCTCTCAGCGAAGGCTCGCGTAAGAACCGGCCCTTTTTAACTATTTGCCACCGGTAGTCGAACTCAGCGGTGAGAGGTGTCCTGGTGGTGTCAACATCCGTGCCGTATAGATATCGGCGGATGGCTGGTAGGGAGATGTCGACCTGTATACCGCGTACTCGAACGTGCTCAAGTGGGGCCTGTTTGGTAGGGGCAGACCTCCTATCAATCTGTGATCGGAGAGTGGCCACATAAGAGGCATAGAACTCTCAGACTAACTCCTCACTGTAGCGGCCCAAAGAACGAGCCGTCCACTCCAGCCGGTGTCTGGTGAAAAGAGTGTGAATATCTGGCATGGTGGGGAGACTTCCCATGAGGACCCGCCTCTCCAGTGTAAGGGTCCGTGTCATGACACCTTTTTCATTGAGAACCTTGGCGTCTAAGTATACTTTGTATTGCCCGTCGACACACCACCGGTTGGGCTGATCGGCGACCGGGGCAGGGACTCTAGTTGGTGAGCCAGGGGTGGAGTCAGTGCTGTCAACCTCATCATCCAAGGCAGACTGTGTAGCTGTGGTGGGGGAAGAGGCTTCTGCGGACCCGGAGGCTTCCTCTGACCACGAAACTCCTAAGGAGCCAGATGCTCCTTCGTGTTGGGCAGCTGACCCAGAAGGTGTGCCGGTCAGTGTGTGCTCCTCATCAGACTGGGAGGCAGTGACTACGCCGGGCGCCACCTTCTTGGGCGTGGCTCTCGGTACACGTGGAGCTCGTGCTGTAGTAGCAGTGCCTGGGGGCACGTACTCTGGATCATGATCATCATCAGAGCCTATCACCAATCAGGCAAACGGGGCGACAGATTTTGAATGCCCACGTGCATAAACGCGATCTTTTTTAGGTGCCATAAGAGGTAGTACCTGTAACGAATCATCATTAGTACTAGAAAGATGAAACATCACAAGAAAAAAATGAGACAATAATACACAGAAATTCAAACTAGTGATAACAGCTCTGAAGTAGCAGTAAGGCACGAAGGACCTGGTGACGGCCCGTCGTGTGTATGACAGACCGTCCTGCGGTCCGTCATGGAATACTTAGCAATATAGAGTATCAGAAGGAAGGGCTCAGACTGATACGACTGTTGTTCAGGACGGGCCATCGTGGGTATGACGGTCCGTCACATGTGTCCGTCAGTGGACACTTAGTAAAAGTGTGGAGACCCTTAAGACAGGGGTCTCTGACCTATACGACGGTTGTGCAGGACGGACCGTCGTGGTTATAACGGTTCGTCACATGTCTCCGTCAGTGGACACTTAGAAAAAGTGTGGAGACCCTTAGGACAGGGGTCTCTGACCGTCATGACGGTTATGCAGGACGGGCCATCGTGGGTATGACGGTCCGTCACATGTGTCCGTCAGTGGACACTTAGAAAAAGTGTGGAGACCCTTAGGATAGGGGTCTCTGACCGTCACGACGGTTCTGCAGGACGGGCCGTCGTGGGTATGACGGTCCGTCACATGTGTCCATCAGTGGACACTTAGAAAAAGTGTTGAGACCCTTAGGACAGGGGTCTCTGACCGATACGACGGTTGTGCAGGACGGACCCCGTGGGTATGACGGTCCGTCACATGTGTCCGTCAGTGGACACTTAGAAAAAGTGTTGAGACCCTTAGGATAGGGGTCTCTAACCGTCACGACGGTCGTGCAGGCCGGACCGTCGTGGGTACGACGGTCCGTCATCGGGTTTTCGTGCTGTCATTCAGAGACAGAACTAGGGATGCCACATTCACCCCATGTGATTCATACCAAAGACCCAACATTTCTCTAACGCTCTTTAACCTAAATACCTATCAAATTTACAAGTCTAAAGCCCTAATTACTCTAGTTTTATCCAGGCATTTTGTGGAATTAATAACCTAAGTTAGACAATATCTATTCAAAGAGCAAAGGCCCAAATGCTAATAGTAAAGAAAAACAAAAAAAAAAGAAGAGTAAATGGGTAGAGTTTCAGAAACACATACCTTGGACGAGGAGAAAACAATACGAAAATGATGGCACCCAATCGAGAGAACTGAGAAGCACAGCAGCAGACTCTGACCAAAAAGGGAGATTTGGGATGGAAAATGGGAGAATGTGGGGAATTTGAAAAGAGAAAGAAGTTGAAAGGGGAGGAAATGGGGGAAAGAGGGAAAGAAAGCTGATAAATGAAGGGGTGGGGGTTTAAAACGTTTAAAAACTTTTGAAATTCTTTAGCCGGGTCGGGTCGGGTAGCCGGGTAATGAAGTGACAAAACCCCGATGACGGTCCGTCGAAGATGTGACGGTCCGTCATAGGGTCCGTCGCATGTGCCCTAATTCTTAAAAAAAACTAAAGAGCGTACCTGGCATGACGGAGTCATGCGACGGTCCGTCACAGGCGTGACGGTCCGTCGATGTATCCGTCAGTGAATGTCGCAGAGTAATTTTTCAGCAAAACTTCCTGGAGATGTGCTACCTGAAAATTTATAACCCATTAATAGAAAATGCTACCGTTACTGGAAAGAAAAACTATAAAGTGGTTAGATGATAAATATTGGGTTGCCTCCCAACCAGCGCCTGATTTAACATCGCGGCACGACTGAGGACACTCGATTACTCAGACTTCATCAAGATGATATGCCTCAATCACCTCATTCGCCGATTCCGCATGACCTATATAGTTTTTGAGACATTGTCCGTTCACCTTAAATTGCACACCTTCCTTGTTCTCCAACTCAACCGCTCCATGAGGGAATAGTTGGGTGATCAAGTAAGGGCCAGTCCATTTGGACTTGAGCTTGCTCGGAAATAAGTGCAATCTAGAGTTGAATAAAATCACCCAATCCCCAATCATAAACTCCCATTTCTCGATTTTTTAGGTCATGGTACTTCTTCATCTTTTCTTTGTAGAGGGCTGAGCTTTCATAAGCCTTTAGGCGAAATTCATCAAGTTCATTTAACCCATTTAACCGCTGTTCTGCAGCTTCGTTCCAGTCCATTTTTAACTTCTTCATAGCCCACATGGCTTTATGCTCTAATTCAACAGGAAGATGACATGCTTTCCCATATACTAGTTGGTATGGGGACATACCTATGGGAGTCTTATACGCTGTCCGGTAAGCCCAAAGAGCATCATCAAGCCTTCTTGACCAATCTGTTCTACTAGCGTTCACTGTTTTTGACAAAATCTGTTTGATCTCCCTATTTGATACTTCAACTTGCCCACTAGTTTGAGGATGGTAAGGAGTGTCCACATTATGGCGAACCCCATATTTCTCCAATAATCCCTTGAACAATTTGTTGCAAAAGTGGGATCCCCCATCACTAATAATTGCCCGTAGGGTACCAAATCGAGAGAATATATTCTTTTTCAAGAATGCAGTGACACTCTTCCCCTCATTGTTTGCGAGGGCGATGGCTTCCACCCACTTAGATACATAATCAACTGCTACAAAAATGTACTTCATTCCATGAGAACTCATAAACAGACCCATAAAGTCAATACCCCAAACATCAAATAACTCAATCACAAGAATGGGGTTTAGAGGGAGCTCTTGCTTTCTTGAAATGCCGCCATCTCTTTGGCATCTATCACATGCTTTGGTGAACTCATGAGCATCTTGATGAATAGTTGGCCAATAGTAACCGCATTGTAAGATCTTATGAGCAGTCCGGACACCACTATGATGTCCACCAAAGGGTGAGGAATGGCATGCCTCTAAAACACTCAACATCTCAACTTCTGGCACACAACGCCGAATAAGCCCATCAGCACAGCTCCTGTATAAGTATGGTTCATCCCAAAAGAACTTCTTCACATCGTACATGAACTTTTTCCTTTGATGAAAAGACAAGTCCGATGGAACAATATCACTAGCTAAGTAGTTCGCAAAATCTGCGAACCATGGAATCAGGTCTTGTGAGGCAGCCAAAACATGCTCATCGGGGAACATGTCATCAATATCAGTCTTATCCCCCAACTCTCTCATAGCTTCATCTTCTAAACGGGACAAGTGATCAGCAACTTGATTTTCGGTCCATTTTCTATCCCTTACCTCAAAGTCAAATTTTTGCAGTAGTAATACCCAACGAATTAACCTCGATTTCGCATCCTTCTTTGCCATCAAATATCTCAGGACTGAATGGTCAGTGTGTACTATAACTCTAGTACCTAGCAAATAGGAGCGAAATTTTTCAAAAGCAAATACTACTGCAAGGAGCTCTTGTTCAGTTACTGTATAGTTCTTCTGAGCTTCATTGAGGGCTTTACTAGTATAGTAAATGGGATGAAGGATTTTGTCCCTTCTTTGTCCCAATACCACACCAAGGGCAACCCCACTCGCATCACACATCACCTCAAATGGACTGCTCCAATCCGGAGAAATAATGATAGGTGCTGATACCAATTTTTCTTTTAGATCACCGAATGCTTTAAGACAGGATTCATCAAAATAATATTTACAATCTTTCTCCAGCAGTTTGCACAATGGATGTGCAATTTTTGAGAAATCTTTGATGAATCTCCTGTAAAAACCTCCATGTCCAAGAAAGCTTCTCACACCTTTTACAGAGATAGGTGGAGGAAGTCTCTCTATCACCTCGACTTTGGCTCGATCAACTTCTATGCCCTTTTCTGAAATACAATGGCACAAAACAATACCTTCTTTGACCATGAAGTGGCATTTTTCCCAATTGAGTACTAAATTGCAGTCTTCACATTTCTTAAGAACCTCAGATAAATGGCTCAAACATCGCTCGAATGATTCACCAACCACAGAAAAATCATCCATAAAAACCTCAATAGTATCTTCTACCATGTCGGAGAATATTGACATCATACATCTCTGAAATGTGGCGGGTGCATTGCACAACCCAAACAGCATTCTCTTGAACACAAAGGTCCCATATGGACAAGTAAAAGTGGTCTTCTCTTGATCTTCTGGTGCAATAGAAATCTGATTATACCCTGAATAACCATCAAGAAAACAGTACCACCCTTTTCTAGCGAGTCTATCCAACATCTGATCCATGAAGGGCATGGGAAAATGGTCATTTTCGGTCCATGCATTTAATTTCCGATAATCCATACACACCCTCCATCCAGTCACCGGCCTCATTGGAACAAGTTCATTTTTTTCATTGGGGACCACAGTCATTACCCCTTTCTTAGGTACACACTGAACAGTGCATACCCAACTACTATCGGCGATCGGATATATTACTCTAGCATCCAACCATTTTATGATTTCCTTCTTCACGACCTCTTGCATAGGTGGATTTAAGCGTCTCTGATGCTCAATACTTGGCTTATGATCGGGCATGAGTTGGATTTTATGAGAACAAATACCAGGAGGGATCCCAATAATGTCCGCAATGGTCCACCCAATAGCTCTTTTGAACCTTTTTAGCACTTTGACCAAACTCTCAACTTGTTGTTCATTCAGATCTGATGCAATGATTACCGGCAATGTGTCACCGTTTCCTAAGAATTCATACCTGAGATGAGGTGGGAGAGCTTTTAGTTCTAGCTTTGGAGCCTCCTCTATGGATGGTTTAGTGGGTGGAGACTCGTGATTCTTCATGTCTAGCTCATATTTCTTTGGTTTAAACTGAACATTACCACGATCAAGAGCAGCGACTAATGACCCATATTCTTCAATGCATTCATTATCAAAATTCATTATCACTGCCGCCAGTGCTTCTACACCTAGACGTTCTTCTATTTGTGTCTCGGGTGATTCACCAACTTTGTAGGATATGGCAGATACCGATTGGAGCTCACCACTCTGCCGCATGGACCTACAAATGTTGAAAGTGACTTCTTCATTGTTCAACCAAAATTCATCTGCCCCTTTTCCATATCAACTAAAGCTCTACCCGTAGCAAGGAATGGCCTCCCAAAAATAATAGACACCTCAAAATAGACTTCACAATCAAGAATAACAAAATCTGCTGGAAATATGAACGACTCCACTTTTACTAGCACATCATGGAGTATCCCTATAGGTCTTTTTACTGTTCTATCGGCCATCAGTAGCCGCATCGCAGTGGGATTTGGGTCACCCAAACCCAACTTCTTGTAAATCGAGAGGGGCATGAGATTTATGCTTGCCCCCAGATCACATAATGCTTTCGCAAAATGTAATAACCCGATTGTACAAGGAATAGTGAATGCACCCGGATCTTCTTTCTTTTGCACTAAAGAACTTGTAGCAATAGCACTACAATGTTGCATTCTGTCATCATCCTGAAAAGTGACCGATCTTTTCTTTGTAAGCAAATCTTTCATAAACTTGGCATAATCGGGCATTTGTTCAAGAGCTTCTACCAAAGGGACATTGATAGAAAGTTGCTTCAACATTGTTATAAAACGCCGATATTTACCATCCTCGGTCTTTTTCACTAATCTTTGAGGAAAGGGGGGGGGGTCTAGGCATGGGAGTTACCTTTTTAGGCACTTCAGTATCTTTTTCAGTGTTATCTTCTACTTCATCACTAACCTCTACCACTTTATCATTATCTCTCATCACCTTTTCCACAATAGACGGCATAGGTGGGTCAATAGTTTGTTTACCACCACGAGTAGTAATTGCCATACAGTGTCCATCATTTTTTGGATTTTGGACAGTGTTGCTAGGAAGAGTGCCCGGTTGCCGTGTGTTCACAGTTGCAGATAATTGAGCCATTTGCAATTCAAGCTGCTTAATTGATACGGCATGTGTATCGACTTTCTGTCCAATACCCGCTACATCACTCCTTAACTCTTTGGTGTGCTCATCACTAGCATCGAACCTCCTCATCATTTTGTGCAACATATCCTCAACTCGCGCCATACTACCTTCACCATCCCTAGGAGCAACTTCACGATTTTGAGGAGGAACATAGGGCCCACTCCTATCATTTCTGTTACCATAGTTACCCCTGTTGAAGTTGTTGTCGCAGTTGTAATTTCCATCACGGACATAATTACCCTCACGGTTGTAGTTACCATAGTTCCGACCTTGATTCCCTTGACCTTGGCACCAATTCTCCTGATTGGAGCCTTGGGCATTCGGTCGGAAACCCCCCGTCTGATCATTTACTGCATAGGAATCTTCCTCATAATAATATTCATCAGTTGGTGGTGGTGGTTTAGACAAGTAGTTCACTGCGTTTATCTTTTCTGCACCCCCAGTGACATGTTTTAACACCAACCCAAGCTCAGTTCTCATCTGTGCCATCTCTTCACGAATCTCATCTGTGGCTGGGTTGTGTGTGGATTGCACTGCAAAAGTATTTCTCCCAGTATCTGATTTCCTAGTACTCCATGCTTTATTATTCCGGGAGATTTTCTTTAATTTTTCGGCAATTTCAGCATAAGGACACTCCCCATAAGAACCACCTGCTATAGTATCCAATACCGCTTTATTATTATCATCCTGTCCCCAGTAGAAATATTCTTTCAGTGACTCATCATCTATGAGGTGATTGGGGACACTTCTCAAAAATGAAGTGAACCTATCCCAAAAACTTCTAACTGACTCTCCTGGTAGTGCCACAAAGTTGTTCACTCTGTCTTTGTGATTTAGTTTCTTGGAGACCGGGTAGTAACGTGCTAAGAAAACGTCCCTTAGTTGGTTCCAAGTGAAAATTGAGTTATAAGGGAGCTCAGTGAACCAAATAGCAGCCTCTCCCGTCAGTGAGAGAGGAAATACTCTTAGCCCTATTACATCCAAATTCAAATCAGGCCTCCCTACGCAGCTTTTACGCACTGCCCTCACCTTAGCTATATGGGCATGTGGGTCCTCAGATGGTAGTCCTGAAAACAAACCTCTAGCCGTGAGCATTTGCATTAGACTACTAGTGACTACAAAAGGTGTGACCTTCTGGTAGAGGGGGCAAGATAAGTGGGCCATCAGAATCAGCAATATTATCATAACCTCTGTAGTATTCTTGAGGACGTGGAGCAGGATTTTGTCCCCTTTGTGCACCTTGACCAGGATTCTCAGGTAATAATCGACCATGAGCATCAATCGGAGCTGGGATGTTCTGGTTTGGATCATCATCATTTATACCCAAGTTTTGATTCATATTGCATAGTGTACACTCTAACTCGTGATCGTAGGGAAACAAGGGTTCTCTTCCTCTCCGTGTATTTGGCATACAAGGACGTTATTTCTGGAAAAAAAATCAAAAACAACAGAAAAAGTAAATCAGGAAAATATTGACTAAACTTTAGTAATAAGTTTAAGTTAATCTAAAAGATACTTTCCCCGGCAGCGGCGCCAAAATTTGATACGCTCAAATTTACTTCTCAAATAAGAACTAAAGCGGTCGTATCAAGTAAAGAACCCAACTAATGAGGTTGAGATCGATCCCACAAGGAAAATAGTTCAGACTTAACTTTATTCTATTATTACTATTATTTAGCCAACTATTTTCCGAGAAAACAAAAGACAAAAAGGGGGGTTTTATTTCTAAATTAATGAAACTGATTAACTAAATAAAAATGAACAACTAACAGATTCAGCTTCCGGAGTTAAATCAAATTATAGAAGTAACTAGGACTTAAGTGTTTCCCACAGGTTCCTAACTTGGTAAATCTAACTATCACAATTCTATCCTAATATCTTGCATGTAAGGTGCTAAGTTATGTATCTCTAAATCATTGGTCCGACATCTAGAGAATTACACTCCGCACCTTGGTCCGGCTACGTGTGTTGCTATACTAACCCTTATCTTTACCTCATATTAAACATCGTATTCGGTATTTGACTAAGTTATTAACTCGTACCAACCAATACTAGCCTATTAGATAGTCTACACTAAATCTATGTTGATAATTCTTTTCCTATTATCTACCTCCTTGGTCCGGCAAGTAGCATTAAGGCGAGTTCTAACGTTGGCCATCCGTTAAAAAGACTTCTACATGAAAGAATTATCAATACATGCAAGACACCACTCTAGAATTGTTATTTAAATTAGATTTTTACCTTGTTATTCACCCATGGTTCCCACAACCCTAGCTATGAGGTTTAGTTACCCATGTTCATAATTACACAATTCATATTGTTAATGGAAGAATTCATGCACTTACTTTTATGAAAACGAATAGTTTCCCAAAATTTAACTTGAATAATCAACAAAATCACCAACAATCAATTCCCGAAAAAGTATCTTAATTCCCAAAATCGAGAATTCAATACTATAATAGAAGAACTAAAAAATAAAAATTATCCAGAAAGTCTAACCCCAAAAATGAGGTTTTTCCAACTATTTATAATAAAAACAAAATCTAATCAAATAAGGATTCTATTTACCAAAAATCTGTCCAAACGCGTCTGGGTCGACGGACCATGTGACGGACCGTCATGGACACGACAGACTGTCATAGCCTCCGTCGTCCCATACTTCACACATTCATCTGTTGCTTTCTTCAATCCCCTCAACGGACAGGTATGACGGACCGTTTCAAGAACAACGGTCCGTCAAGGATCTTCGTTCCAAAATACTTGAACTTCTTGGAATTTGGGTACTGGGACTACTTCTCTGATCATCACAATGAACAAGCAGGATGGACCGTCGTGGCTATGACGGTCCGTCATGGACTTTTGTAATCCCACACTTAGTCAGACTTCCACATTTTCCTTCAGCAACTTCTCCCTTCACTACGATGCCACCTACGGACCGTCACAGCCTCGACGGACTGTCATGGATTCCGTAGGTGGTCTCTTCTGCATTTCTTTCTCAAAAACTCCCGCGTTCATCCTTGGACAGATTTTCTGCAAACAAGAGAAACTTACATAAAAATCAACACAAAAAGGCTTTCGACACACACTAAACTTAAGGAAAAAGCATTAGAAATACCGTGAAACCACGGTGCATCATCTATCTCCCCAAATTTCCCCTCCACCTTATTAATTAAATATAATTATATATATAGGTTAATTACGATACTACCCTTAGCCAGGAAAAAGACCATTTTACCCCTAGACCCTTCAAACCTAAGATTTCCTCTTTTTAAATACGGTAAAGACTCCTTCAAGTAAACATTCGTATTCGAGAGCCCTACATGGTTGGACCCAACCTTTCCAAGCTCAACTAACACCCCAAGTTAGTTGGCTTGGCTGTAGCAAGGGTTCCGATGTTTGGTTCTACGTGCATCAATCTGTGTGAACCTTGGTCTAATCATAGGCATTCTTGACACATTAAGCATTTCTTATCTTATCCATTTTTAGGGTTGTTACATTATCCCCCCCCTTAGGAACATTCGTACCCGAATGACACTACTCTTTACTAACAATAAGTAAGTCATCTATATAACGTACGCATACATAGGTAATTCAATACTCCCATTGGTGAATATCTGATTCACATATTAACATGATGGTGTACATCCTTGAAACCTACTAGTAGCTTCACATTAATAGACTAAGGAATTCTTTCCTAAACTAGTCTCATTAAAGCATGCAACATAAGTCAACATATAAGTCATACAAATCAGCAACCAACATGATAACTCAAACATATTAACCTCATACTAGTGCATAAACACCATACACAGTCAAATATATGAAAGACTAATTAAGGCTACGCACCATAGGCTTTATCAAAAGTGCCTTCCCCTGCACCCCTAGACTTGAGTTCGAAGAATCGTTGCCTCCTTGGATCCTCTTCACTTGGACCATTAGGTTGAACTCTCTCCTTCCCTTGTTCTTGACCTCTCCTATTCGGAAAATCCTTCACCATGTGACAATCCTTCACCATGTGACCCGGTTTGCCACAACTGTAACAAGCGTTAGTGCACATCATACACTCTCCTCCATGCAGTTCGCCACACTTCCTGCAAGGTGGCCTCTCCTGAGGTGTATCTACTCCATTGTTTCTCTTAAATCTGGATTCGGAATCCCTATCATAGCGACACTTGGATGAACTTGACTCCCCTTGGTGGGAGAGTCCCTTCTTAAACCTGGGCCTATCCCTGATTCCTGTACTACTCTTCCTTGAAAAATTCTCCTCAGCTTGCCTTGACCTGTTCCCTGCCCTAGTGTGCTTCCTCTTCCTGCTTTCCTCCACTTGCTGGACATGGACCATAAGCCTGGAAAGGTCCATGATGTCATGCAGCATAGCTGCCCTACACTCTTCCTCGAGATCCTCAGCAATCCCTGTCAAAAATCTACTCATCTCGTCTCTGCTGTTAGACACAAGAGAAGTGGCATACCTGGATAGTTTAACAAACATCAGGGAATACTCCCTGACTGTCATTTATCCCTGCTTAAGGTTGATAAATTCCTCAACCTTTTCCTCCCTCATCTCCCTGGGAAAGAATCTCTCCAGGAAGGCTATCTTAAACAGCTACCAAGTGACCAAAACTCCGCCCAAATCTAGGCTACCCTGCCACATTTTGCACCAAGTCTGTGCAACATCCTTGAGTTTATAGGAAGCCAACTCTGCTTTCTCTGCATATGTGGCCCCCATAGCCACCAAAATCTTATGCACCTCGTCCACAAACTCCTGGGGGTCCTCTGAACTCTTAGACCCTATGAAAATAGGAGGATTCATCCTCGTGAAGTCTCTCAGCCTGTCAGTCATGCTACTAATCGGTGGGTTCTCCCTTTGAACATTCTGTCGGCTGACCTGGGAAGTCATGGCCTGGGCCTGCATAGTGATGGCCTGTGCCATCTGGGCCAGAGATGCCCGCACCTCCGCATCAGTCAACCCAGCTGGGTTAACCGGCATATCCACTCCTTCAGCTAGAGCCTGGGGTGGAACCTGATTGCCCCCAGTAGCTGCACCTCCTCTCCTTTGACCAGCGCTCCTCCTAGTATTCATTTTCTCAAAATAATAAGGATTGATGAGAGTAACATGCATCATCATACTTATCATATTGCACACAGTACATAACATCTTACACATAACACATATCACATAGCATATAGTACATAATATATTTTATAACATTCATTCATATTCCATGAGACCTTGGAATCATGGACTTGACAATAAGACTTTCCAAAATGAGGGCTCAACATATGGGACCTCAACTAGGGAGTCTTCATTAGCAAACACAGAGTCTGCTTCATTCATTCATACGTACTTCATTTCATTTCGTTCATAGGCTAGTGTGAACACCAGCTATACATAGGATGTAGTTTAAGACTTTCATCGGGTTTGCTGTGCAATGATCAAGAATAACCTAGTGTCATTACTTTAGTCTAGCTCACCTCTTGATTATCCTATCCTAACACCTTTTGTATTATTAATTTTAATATGTGCATCATTTGAGGCTGGCCTCATTCATTCATTGGCAACTTTAACTTTAACCGACATAGATCATGTGAGCATCATGAAATCCAGTGTCTCCCCTATACCGAAAAGAGGTGGAATCATCGGCCAAAGTAACCCAAAACATGCCAGCGTACGTGGGAATTGAACCCCGCCAGATCCCTATATTGGCAGTATATGTTTGAAGACTATGAGATATAAGGAGACCCATACCCGGCATGCCGGACAGTCTCATCTCATGAGAGTTACGTGAACCTCCGCCCTTCCCGAAAGAAGGCATCACCGCTCATAGCTAGTCTATCAGTGCTCAATATAAAATTGTGTTACATTCAACTCATACGTCATGGAAGTTGGCTTCTAGTATAAGGACATCATATCTCAATAGATGATTTCATATCTCATCATTAGTATTAAGTGTATTAATCTCAATACTTTCATTAGAGTGTTCATAGAGACTGGTCTTTTCATTAACTTTACAATCTCATATGTGAGTACGTTTTGGTAACATTTACTTAGGCTCATTTGAGATTGTTCTCATCTTTTACATTAGCCTCATATCATGTTGTCACCACATTCATTAACATTAGCACAATTGCTCTTCATAATTACTCACCCCATTTTACGTGAATGTTCATTTCATCATATACTAATGCACTTGGCCATTTGTGTGTTTCACACTCTTACTTAACGCTTCTAGGGTTTCATCATTTCATTACATAATAATTATTTCATCGTATGCCAATGCACTTGGCCATTTAGTGTATTTTACACTCGTACTTAACCCTTCTAGGGTTACTTCATTTCATTACATACATCTTAGGTTCACTTATTTTTAAACGTATGCTAGACTTATGGGTCTATACATACAAGCCATGAGGCTTCATTCATAGTTCGTTAAGTGACTCATATCTTCCTAAGATTATGTAGTACAAGACTTATGTATCTTGTATGTATGACAAGATCTCGATTTCGATCTAAGTAGGTGGCATTATTATTGAACATTTAATTCACGTATGACTTATGTATCAATACGAAAATTTGGGCAAGGGAACCCAAGTTCGAATCCCTTGGACAACACTTACTTTTTTCCTTGATTTTATTTTTAATCCTCATGACATTGGGACCCTAGATCGAGCCCCAACATCAACATTCTCTCTTTATTTTTCTCCTTGGATTCTCCTCTTATTTGGCCGAAGGGTTGTGGGATCTAACCCCCACAGCCCCTTTTATTTTTTTCATTTAATTCTTCTTGTCCAATTCGCATTAACCATGAGGTTGTGGGATCAAACCCCCACAGCCTCTCTTTATTTTTCTTTTATTTCGCTTGGGACGGAGAGGTTGTGGGTTCGAACCCCCACAACCTCCTTATTTTATTTTCATTTAAATGTTGACTTATTTATGCTTTGGCAGTGAGGTTGTGGAATCGAGCCCCTACAGCCTCACTTTATTTTCTTTTTATTTCTCTCTTTCTCCTTTATAGCCTTGAGGTCGTGGGTTCGATTCCCACGTATCACATTTCCTTTATTTTATTTTTCTTTCACTTCATTTGCTGCATGGAGGTCGTGGGTTCGATTCCCATGCCTCCCATTTTATTTTATTAATTTTTGTACTCTACATTTTCAGCCAGCATACCCCATTTCGATTCCCCCTAATCCCATTTCCTTTCTTGCAATTTCAAGGAAGTACACGGGTGAGGTCACAGGTTCGAATCCTGGTGGCCTCATCCCTTTATTCTCAAATAAATTTCCAGATTTATTCCTCTACATTTAGCCTAAACTAAGCTTGTATGTTGGCTGGAATTTGAGTAATTGTTTTAGCTTATTTTCACCAATATTTTCACTTGAAATCTTAGGGAAATTCATAGATCTTTTAACACATTTTTGGGGTGCACTTTCATAGGTTCGTTTAGCCATAATATTGATACTCAAATCAGCCACACTTCCATTTTAATGAACATCACGATTTACATAGGTTTATGAACGTAAAATGACAACCAAAACATTATCAATTTGGAGCCTTAAGCCGAGGACTCCATTTACATTAACATTTTTGCACACGCACACACTTGCACAAAATTTCGAATACATGGTTGTCTTTCATACGATTTATAGTACACAAACATAATCATATTCATCACGACAAAATAACATACACCTAAATCTACCAGCAATCATACCAACCTACGATTCATTGGGAGCTAGTGACACGGGCATGCAAAAGGGGAAACAAACCTAGTTTTCGAATGAATAATATGAACCTTAAGGGGTCTTTTAGGAAAGGGACAAAGAGAGAAGAAAACCCATACCTTTTTGACGTTAAACCCTTGACTTGCTGCCCAAAAACTTCACCCAATAACACATCTAAGCCTCCTCAATATCAACTCCACTCGAATGACAACCTCCCTTAGCCTAGTGTGCGATTAACGTTTGTTTTCTTGTGATTTCGTGTGAGTTCTTCAAGTGTGAAGAACTTGGTTTATTTTTCTGATTTTGTATCTTATTTTGGCAGAGAATTTTCATGTGAAAGAAGAAGAGAGATTGAGCGTGAGAGTTGAGAGATAGACGTGAGAGAGTAGGAGTTATATTAGGCTTAGGACTCTAGTTTAGGACTTAGTCAAATAAGGTTTAGTTAATTATTGAAAATCTGATTTTTATTTTATTTTAAATCAGCTAATGAATAATAATTATTGATTAATTATATTAATTCAATAGCTTAAATAAAAATCACATTAATTCATTGTTTCCACCTAGGTTCGAACCCGGGTGAAGCAAGACTTCACTTTAAGAGCTCAATTTCGGCTCTCTCTCCCCAAATTGCCCCTCCACCTTATTAATTAAATAATTAATTATATATTTAGGGTAATTACGATACTACCCTTAGCCAGGAAAAAGAACATTTTACCCCTAGACCCTTCAAACCTAAGATTTCCTTTTTTTAAGTCCGGTAAAGACTCATTCGAGTAAATCTTCTTATTCGAGAGCCTTACATGGTTGGACCCAACCTTTCCAAGCTCAACTAACTCCCCAAGTTAGTTGGCTTGGCTGTAGCAAGGGTTCCGAGGTCTGGTTCTATGCGCATCAATCCGTGTGAACCTTGGTCTAATCATAGGCATTCTTGACACATTAAGCATTTCTTATCTTATCCATTTTTAGGATTGTTACACAACCTTACAGTGAACTATGCAACAATTTTCAAAAATGCAACTTTTAGGCAATTGATTATAAAAGCATGATAATATAAGACATATAACCATATAAACTCAATTTACAATATAAGCATAACTTGATGAAATGCACAATGCAAGGAATCAATGAAATTCAATTCCAACAAGACTCCTAAACACCATGCAACATGCAACATACTAGTATGACTTTCTAACACTCAAGCTTGAGTTCAATAGAAGAGATGAGACAATCAATCAAGACTCTACTACTCAACATACTCCCCCACTTAGAAGGAACTCATAACAACTAAAAAAAAAAGAGAAATACAAAAACATACCAACATCACCATCCAAAGTATTAGGAGAAACTTGCTTGCCCTTCCTTCCTCTAACCGCAATAGTACGACAATCCCTCACCTTATGACCATCCTCACCACCACCATAGAAACTCCTGGTACCCATTAGGCATTGCCCATAGTGCCTCTTCCCACAAGTAGCACAAGTGGGCTTAATAATTTGAGAACCACTACCTATCCCAAGTTTCATCTTTGAAGCACTTGGGCAATCTTGATTTTGGGCTCTCTTCTTAAACATAGGTTGACCTTGCTTATTGAATTTACCCTTCTTCAAAATACTTGTGCTCCTCCTAAGTTTGGGTTCTTCAAAATCCTTATTACCTTGACTAAGTTCAATGAACTCCTCAACCTTCACCTCTCTCCTCTAACGGGGAAAGTACTTTCCTAAGAAAGACTCCTTAAACTCTTCCCACTCTATAGGACCCGACTCAACCGGCCTATTGTCTTTCCATTGAGTGTACCACACTTGAGCAACCTCCCTCAATTGGTACGAAACTAACTCCGCCTTCTCCCTAGAAGTCACCCCCATGGAACTAAATACCTTATACACACCATCAAGAAACTCTTGGGGAACCTCTTCCACCTTAAAGCCAAGAAAGATAGGAGGATTCATCCTCATAAAATCTCTCAATCTAGATGTCATAGTGCTCTCCACAACATTCACTCTAGGATGAATACCCCTATTCACATGGGTAGTCAAGGCTCGGGCTAAAGTAAGTAAAACCTCTCTAATCTCCCCATTAGTCTTTTCCGGGGGAACCACCAGAACATCATTACCATCTTCCACAATAGGGACTTGAACACCTTGAGAACCTTGAGCACCTTGAAGAACTTGCTTAACTTGCTCAACTTGAGGAGAAATCTCCTCATCCACCCTTCCCTCTTCCAACCTTCTAGAGGCCATCCTTCTAGTATTCATCCTCCTATAAAGACAAAGAAATGCATTAAGAAGGACTCTCATAACTTTTACTCTACGGCACGACACAAGAGTAGATAAACAAGGGAAATTTATCGTCCTATAGCCTCTCGCCCATAGATGTGTCGTGACTCACACCAATGGTCAAGACTCTACAAGACGTGGCTTTATGAGACTTTTTGATTCCTAAGACCACTTCCATAACCTATGCTCTAATACCAACTTTGTCACACCCCGAGAGCACACCCTAGAAGATATGGCACTCTCGGAGCGCAACATGGCGTACTTGACCTCTCATAGGTCTTGTAAAAGCCCTTTGACATCATTCCTTGCATACATTTATGAAAAGGGTGCGAAATTAAAACTTTTCACACGAAATATCTTAAAACATCTTTCATATAAAAACTATACAAAACTCTAAGTCTCATTATATGCCATCCTTAGACTTTAAGAAATACATGGGATACGGCCCATACAATCGAAATATAACAATCTAATATCTATTACAATACTTTGAATTACAGAAGTTTAAAGACGATTATGTCCTCGAGACAAGTGAGGACATACTTCAACTATGCTTGACGATAACTAGATTCCAAGCTTTGCTTCAAGAGGCTTCTCACCTTCCACCTACACCTTTAGATATAACAAAATGTATGGAATTAGTACAAACACTTGTACTAAGTATGACTTAATGCATAAAATCATGAAAATGGACAATTATGAGAAATATGCTCTTTTGATTAAAGAATCATATCATAAGCATAAGAACCACATTTAAACACCAAACAACACAATTAGAAGACATTACAATTTATACCTAATTTACATGCATGTTATAGTAAGGTTGCAGTGAGCTTACAGTGACTTCACTATAAGTTCATCCAAAATTCACATATCATAATATAGCATTAAAATACATCCAAAACACATAATTATGACATCCTCCTACCAAAGGTGATTCTAAGGTTCAGCTGAGTGAGTTATGAAGCGACCGCCCATGCAACCCTTCACACACACCTAAGAGATCCTTTAGCCTACCTAGGATAACATCATTCTCACTTCACATAATAGCATATATATAATATGATATTCTCTTCCTAAAGGTTATCAAAAGTCTAACTTAAGTAATGCAAGAAGAGAACGCCCATACACCCTCTCAAAGATTACCTAAATAATCCTTAAGACTACCTAAGTTGAGATTATGTCTACTCATTCAATTTACTTTCCCTATCTAGAGTCATTCTTAAGACTTCCCTAGGTAAGACATGAAGTGACCATTCCTATGCCCCCTTCATACCTTAACTAAAAAACCCTTAAACTACTCTAAGTAAGTAATTAGTCATTAACATGCTTTTCAAACATAAGCAATTATCTTCATTATTTCACTGAAGAGACATTCAACATATAAGGACATTCAAGTAATGGTCTTGGAGAAGACCTAGGGACTCAGTCACTAACATCTTCAAAGCCTAATCGTGCAATGTCTAGATAGCATCCCATACCACCACCTAAACTTCATAGAACTTCTCCAATACTAGTAGGTATCCCATATGCTGAGAATAGGCAATAACTGACATTGAGCATGGTTGCTAAGCATGGAATCCGGAGTCAACCCTACTTCGATAAAGGGTGTTCTACTTGCCAATGGTACAACTAGGACACAACCCATGTAGGCACATGGTTAAGGAATATGAAGGGTTTATTTGTTCTCTAATGTCATCTTATCTTAGAGAAACTCCCCTAGTCATACTCACTCGGTGCTGGCCTTTGTTCTCATAGAGTAATTCACATAAAGGATCACATGAAGAGGTTCCATATCTAGTTCATAACCCAATAACATTTCACCTTACCAAAAAGCGTCCACTAGGCTACCTACAATGGCTAAAAGTATAGATCAATGACTTTTCTAAGGATGATTTCATACCGTTCCAACCATCAACCTTAAGTCCACCATTCACACAAGAAGGATACCATTACGGGTTTCGCCTTCAAGGATATCATAACCTTACATCTAGGATGAAGATTCCACATAAATGACCTTCTTAGCAATGTTCAAGGTCACATGTCAATCACACATACAAGACTAAGAGTCTTTAGCATACTAAGTCAAGAAATCATATTCACATTATGCATGTATCAAGTAAGGGACACAAGTCTATCAAAACAAGACACACACATACTTCACATATATCATATCATACTAGAAAAATATAGGCATAACCAACATCATCTATAGATCACCCTATTCACTACTATAATATCATACATATAACCATCATGAGACTCACATAACCAAGTATGAAGCATCATACATCAATTTTAAGACTACACACATAAGGACATAGTCATAGTCAAACATGATCACCAAATGTCAATAGAAGAACACATACTTTGACATTACTCACAAGTAGATAGATATGATCATACTTCACATAAATCACTCTACAAATCATAATAATATATCAACTAATGCCTACAAGTCCATGATCATCATACTTCAAAAAGTAACGCCGACGAGGCCACATAATTCACATGCAAAGCACCGAGCACCGCCACAATAATTGGACCATACCTAACACATCAGAATTCAATACTTAAACTACATATTATAATGAGAGTTAGGGCAGTGTACCACCAACCCACTGTCACCACTTCAATCCATAGCTAAATCATCCAACACAATACCCAAAGGCCCTTACCCATGGTCATGATCACCAATTCAATTAAATTCTTACAATAGACAATGAATAGAAGGTAATTCCACATAGATTTATGAATTTAGGGAAGTATATTAATAATTCTAACATGATTCTACCACAATTCAATATCCCTTATAAAACTACATAAGAATTCAATAGCATTAAGACATAATCAAGTCACCCACAAAGTAGTCAAAAACTAGGGTTCATGAATTACATGGGTTCATAGAGTTTTTTAAGTTAAAACAATCAAATTAACATCAATTCAATCAATATAGAATGATTCAAAACATTTAATGCAGGAACCCATGGATAAATTACAAGATAGGACAAATTCATATCTGAAGACTTTAGAAATCCCTTTGAAGTTTAGCTCCTTGAAGAAAAGAGATTCAAGGATGAAGGGCATACCTCAATTGATACTAGACCACGAATTTGATGAAGAATCACCAACAAATCTTCAATCCAAGCTCTATCTTGATATATGGCTCCACCGTAGTTATAGAGAATTTCTTAGACAATTTGAGTTTTGATTTGGAATAATGAATTCATCTAGGTCTATAAGCTTATAAAACTATTTATAATACCCAAAATACTCTTAGGAAACCGCCCATTTAATTATTTGGAATTGGGGTGAATTTACCATCTATTGGGACAAAGACTGGAATAATGGGAGCTTAGATCCCTAGGCTAAGCCTCCATCGACGCCCACCACCTATGCGGCGTCGACCAGCCTACTGGGCGTCGATTTCCCTCCTTAGGTGGGACTGCCTTAGGCAGTTTTGGCCACCAAGAGAGGTCCTTCCTCAAGGAACCTGGATTGGTCCTTGGAGACTTTTTCCCGAGTATTTCCAACTAAAATATGATTGTATACGAGTTTAGGACCTCTCACATAAATTTCATCCAAAACAAACACATAAAACTCGATGAAACATACAGAGACACACAAGGTCGTTTCAAGGCAAACCTTTTGAACATCATGGATGTTCTTATACGTTTGACCTCCAAACTTCATGAAACTTTAACCACTGCCTCCAAACCTCTTTGTAACTCATTTTAGGACTCCAAATCATCAAGACACAATCATTAGGCTCTAGTTTCACCTAAGTCGTTTTAGAGGTATTACACAAGATCATAGGTCTTACCAATTCACCTTCAAAAGACTTCATCCATGGTCTTACCATCAACCAACCATATTCATCCATTAGTTGAGTTAATAAAATCATATAAGATTTAATAACACAAGAACTAAATCAATTGCATCATCGCTATTCAATTAAACATCAATTCATAACCTAGGGTTAGGGAAATAGGGTTAATTCATTATCTCTTTTATAGAACTGATTCTAACATGAAGAACTACCCTAATTCACCAATAATAAATCATATTATATCTGTAATAATCAAAATAAACCAGGAACAATACAATTTGAAAGATCAATTTTGTATTGAGAATGAAACCCATGTTTTATTCAACTTTTGGAAATCAATTTGAAAGAACCCTTTGGGGAAAGGAGTCCCAAAGGTGAAGAGCTTCCATACCTTATCTATTAATGAAGATTGATGGAGAAAAAATAGGAATATTACAGCCCTAAGACCTTTGATCTTGGTCTTCAATGGAGTCTTCTTTGGGGAGAGAGAAATTAGAGAGAAGGGAGAGGATTTGAGTTTGGGGAATTGAAGTGAGTTGTGTTAGTTTAATTAGGTTTAGGTCATTATATAGTCCCTTAATTAACTTAATTATACACCCCCTAACCCTTAATTAACCACCTAAGAAACTAACTAACTTAATTGACTTCATTAAAAATGAGACAGCAAAACCAGACCAGAACTACGAGACCCCGACCTACGGTCCGTAGGTCAGTCGACGCCTGCTCATGCCCATTGTACTGCACGTCCGTCGATAAGTTCAGAGAATTGATTTTGTCCATTTTTGGAAAATGGATAAGTGTTGGACGATGGATGCCATTGACTCCCCGTTAACCAGGCGACGCCCTATCGATAGCCACTGTCATTTGACAACTTTGGTGAATTTGGAAAGGGTCCTCCTCAAGGACCCTTAGGGTGGTCCTTGGGAAGTCGTACCTGGACGTTTCGACCCTAAACACCTTTTACTACATACTTAACACCTTTTTACCAAATTTAATTGAATTCCGACTCTTAAAACCCCAAGAAACAAACTAAGGCACACTAACATCTATATCACAATTCACTGGATGTCATGGACGTTCCTTGACTTTTTGACTCTAAAACTTCCTAAATTATCTATATTCATTATGTTAGGTCTTAAAATAGTGTTCTAAGTCTTTGTTCGGCATGTGAGGCTCTAAATTAGGTCTTAGATTTCCGGAGTGTTACAAGTAGTCTAGTGAAAGGTCTAAACGACCTTGGAAAGAACAAAAGGAGAATATACTTAATAAAGAGATTTAGAGGCGTAGAAATTGTAAAGGAATATATACTTCCTTAGAATATGATTTTGTTACATTGCTTGTGTCTTATGTAGACTCATCCTTTTAGACAAATTATGTCAATAGTGAGATTGGTTCAATCTTGAGCAATCCTATTTGAAGTTGGTTGATCTTTCTCCAGGAAATAAACTTTTGTGTTCAAAGTGAATCCTCAAAAGGAAAATGAATGTTGATGGAACTGTTAACAAATATAAAGCAAGACAAGAAAATAAGGTCTTGATATTTTCAACAAATACTCGCCAATAACTAGAATTACATTCATTTGGATGTTAATTATGTTAGTTGTGATATATGACCTCCAAATTCATCAAATGAATGTGAAAACAACTCTCTTAAATGGATAATTGGAGGAAGAAATTTATATGGAACAACCCGAGGGTTTTGTGGTTCTTGGTAAATAAAAGAAAGTGTGCAAATTTGTTAAGTCACATTATGGACTAAAACAAACACCCAAATAATTGCATAAGAAATATGACCAAACCATGTTGGCAAATGGATTTAAGAATGATGGAAGTGATAAATGTGTTCACATAGGTCATTATTTGTTTGTATATTGGTGATCTGATGATTATCAATAGAGACACTAATGACATAAATGCTTCTAAACTTATGCTAGAAAACAAGTTTGGAATGAAATATCTTGGAGTTACTGATGCGATCTTAGGTATAAGAATCCTTAGAACTCATAATGTTTAGCATTTTCACTGTATTATTGAATTGAAAAGGTACTTGAATAGTTCAAATATTTGGATTTCAATATTGTCAAGTCTCCATTAAATGTGAGTTTTGCATTTCAAAAGAGTGAAGGCGAAAGTGAATCACAATTGGATTGTGCTAGAGTATTGGGAAGTATGATGTATATCACTAAGTGTGAGCGATCAGAATCATTTACTATTAATGAACTGAGTCGGTTCATGAGTTATCCCAATCGAACTCATTAGATGGAAACAAATAGAGTTTTGGAGTATTTAAAAAATACTTAAAATTATGTCTTGCATTATCACAATATTCAGCAGTATTAAAAGGATATAGTATTGCGAATCAGATCACCGGATAAATGAAGTAATTCCACGAGTGGAAATGTATCTACTCTTAGTAGAGGAGAAGTATCTTGGAAATATTTCAATAGAGACATGTATCGCTATCTCTACAATGATCTTTGAGCTAGGTGCTCTAGATAAGGTGGGTGAATAAGTTGAAAGACTCTGGAGTTTCTTGATAGATATTCTTTTTGGACCAAACCATAGGCATTAGTATGCATACACTTTAATAGTCAAGATGCAATATGTAGGGCATGGAGCATGATGTATAACCGAAAGTCTCGTCATATAGAAAATATAGGACATATACATGATATCGTTAGAAAACTACTCTCTAGTGGAATTATCAGAATTGACTATGTAAAGTCAATAGATAATGTGTCGGATCCACTTACAAAAACTCCTAACTGGAGAGAAAGTTTAAAGATCATCTAAGGGAATGAGTTTACAGGTTAGGACAAGTCATCATGGCGGTAACTTCATCGAGCATACTGGAGATTCCAAGATCTACATTCAAGGAGAAAAACAAAGTTGTGACTGACGGTTTGAAATTATCAACAAACTCAATCCATTCTCATGATGAAGACAATGCTCAGGAATAAGGATACAACATTAAGGCTTGTTAATGAGTTAATAAAGCTTAATGTTTTTAATGATGTGCTAAGTTTCGCATATTTGACCAAATAGTGTATCTACGCGATAAGACGGTTAGAAATCACCTATGTGAGTATGAAGTGTAAGCCGCTTCAAAGATAATTATTGTCAAAAGTCTATTCTCTATACACTCATAAAACAAGGAGGTGTTCATAGCTGAAATGAACACAACCGTAAGAACCATAGACAATAAAGGGTTAATTGTGTAACATATGATTGTCTAGGTATACACCAATGCTCGACGTTTCAAAGATATTGCAACTACCGAATGCCGAGTATATCTGTCATATGTTAACAGGGAAAGTCCAAGGGGAAACTTACTTATCCATATGCAATTAATTCTTGTTTGTAAAGTACACATACTTGTCTGTTTCTTTGTCTTGGAGTCATTCCCCTTTCATGTGGGGGATTTTTGGTTTTTAAAATGTGTGAATGGAAAGAGTTGCGACTTTTATGAAGAGTTACGACTTTTATGAAAAGTTGCTACTTTTGTGAAAGGTTGCGACTTTTAAGAAAAGTTACGACTTTTGTGAAAATTTATGACTTTGTGAAAAGTTGTGACTTTTACGAAAGGTTGTGATATTTTCTCAAGATTGTGACTTTTTCTACGGTTTGTGACTTTTCTGGTAAGGCACAATAAGAACCTTCACACTACCCTTTGTTTTCTATAAATTGAGGGATTTTTTCTCATTTCAGTTGAAAAAAAATTCTGAACTTCTACTACTACTACTACTACTAAATCTAGTATTCTAAGTGTACTTAACTGCCGTTGTGTGGCTTGCTGACACTAGCATTTTGGGTATCAATACACTGGTGATTGAGATAATTCTATCCTGGGAGGACATATTGCAAATCAAACCTCGAATACTAGAGGGGAATAATTTCCTTAAGGGGACACTGTGCATTCAGTGAGCTTGATCTTCTTTCTATTTTCTCAAATTCTAGTATGTGCTACAGATTTTAGATTTGTGAATTAATTTCTGTTCTTCTGTTCTTCAATGGTTCATTAAACTTTGATAACTTCATGTTTCTACAAAGGTTGTTGGAATGAGTAAGATTCTTTAAACATGACAACAATTCTTCTTTAAGAAAAATATTTCGTATATTTTTTCTAATCTGTTTCTGATTCTAGTTTCTTTATTAGTTTTAATTTTCTAATTCTGAAAATGTTGTTCTTAAACTTTGTTGTGTCTTACCAAGCTCTTCAAAGTTTTTTCCGAAGTATCTTAGGAATACAAGATGAACAACATGGTGACCGTCCAGAAACTGAAATTGATGAAATCTCTTTCCATGCTATCTTGGGAAATTCATTTGGTAATACAATGAAGCTTCAAGTTGAAATCAACAAGAGACGGGTTTTGATACTTATAAGTAGTGGTTCCACACATAATTTTGTAGCAAAATCCATTGTAGAGGAGCATAAACTTTAGTAGAAACAATTTCAACATTCGGTGTGCAAATAGGGAACAGGGACATCATTCGTTGCAATAAAGTCTGTCCGAATCTTCAAATTAAGTTGTCAGACTTTACCATCACTCAAGATTACTACCCATTTGCAGTTGGAGGGTCATATTTGGTATCTGGTATCAAATGGTTAGCCTCACCAAACATAATTAAAGTTATCTGGAAGGACATGTCTATTATTTTCATCTGGAAAGGGAAACGTTACTAACTACAGGGGGTGAGATCAACAAATTCCACAACAGCTTACGTTCAATCTTTTCACTAAATTGTCAGAAAATCTAGCTAATCCAAGACAACATCTCTTCCTCCATTTAGAGCACATTCTCATGCTATTTCTCTATTACCAAATTCAAAACCTCTGAACATAAGACCTTATTGATACCCTCATGGCCAAAAAAAATGAAATTGAGAACCAAGTTGCTTCGTTACTCGAATCTAGTCTCATTCGTTCGAGTTCAAGTCCATTCGCTAGCTCGGTTCTTCTAGTGAAAAAGAAAGACAATTCGTGGAGGTTTTGTATTGATTACCATTGCCTCAATAAGGTAACTATACCAAATAAATATCTGATTCCCAATATAGCTGATTTAATTGATGAGTTACACGGGGCCACCATTTTTTTCAAAGATATATAGATCTTCGTTGAGGATACCATTAAATTCGTGCCCAGCCAGCAAATATCTATAAAACACCTTTCAGAACTCATTCCGGGCATTATGAATTCCTTCTAATGCCTTTTGGACTCACAAAAGCTCCTTCCAATTTCCAATCCACTATGAATGACCTCTTCCGACCATATCTTAGAGAATTCATCTTGGTTTTCTTTGACGATATTTTGATCTATAGTCCTATCCTTTAGCAGCAACGAAGTCATCTTACCTTCTTTCCACCAATTCATTTTTTGCTAATCCCAAGAAGTGTCTTTTTGCACAACCTCATATTGGCTTTATAGGTCATGTGATTTCCAGAAAGGGAGTAGTTGTAGAACGAAAAAAAAGTATCTAATTTCTTGGATTGGCCTCTACCAAAGAGTGTGAATGAACTTCGAGGTTTCTTAGAACTTATGAATTATTATCGATGGTTTGTTAAGAACTATGGGATTGTTGCTCGTCCCTTGATGAATTTGACCAAAAAGGATGCTTTCATGTGGAATCCAAAGGCAGGTGTAGCTTTTCAGCATCTAAAACATGTTTTGACATCCGTACATGTTCTTCATCTACCCGATTTCACTCAACAATTTACTGTTGAATGTGATGCTTCAGCTGATGGTGTTGGTGCTATTCTACTTCAACGAAGTCATCCTCTAGCTTATTTCGGTAAGGGATTTTCCTTTTCTAGTCGGGTTAAATTTACATATGATCGTGAGTTATTAGCTTTAGTTCGTGCATTATCAAAGTGGAAGCATTAGCTATTGGGCCAACATTTTGTCGTCACAAATGATCATTGGAGCCTAAGATATCTCCTGAATCAGAGGATAACTATTTCTGAACAGCAACGTTTGTTGATGAAGTTAATTCCATTTAACTTCACAATTATCTATAAAGCGGTAGTGAAAATAAAGGAGCTGATGTGTTGTATCGTCACCCTTAACATGTTGATATTTTGACTCTAGCACTGCCGATTTCATTGGATATTAGCCATTAAAGGGAAGCACTTGAAGCTGATCCATATACCAAGTAACTTTTAGATCAACTCGCTGCTGACCCTTCTTTAGAGTTGTTTAATCTGTCAACAAAATACATATGAAACTTTGGCTCCAAGTGGTCTTTTGCAGCCTTTGTCGATTCCCAACTGAGTTTGGGAAGACATTTCCCCGGACTTTATTGTGGGTATTCCTTCTTCAAATGGTTATGACACTATCCTTGTAATAGTGGATAGTTCAGAAAATATAGTCATTTTCTGGCTTTATCTCATCCTTTAATTGCCAAAACAGTGGCTGCCTTGTTTTTTTAGGGAAATTGTTCGATTAGATGGCTTACATCGTTGTATTCTTTCAGATCGTGATGTTATTTTCTTGAGTGCTTTTTGGCAAGATCTTTTTTTTGTTAGTTCTACTCGTCTTCGTATGGGTACGTCTTACCATCCCTTATCTGATGGCCAAATCGAGGTGGTTAATCGGTGCATTGAAGGTTATTTATGTTGTTTTGCTCATGAAAAGCCTAAATTAATGTATCAATATTTAGCTTGGGCTGAGTATTCTTTCAACACGTGCTACCATTCTTCAACTAATCTGACTCATTTTCAAGTTATGTATGGGAGGAAGCCACCACCATTAGATCCTTTTTTTCCTAGTGAAACTAAACTGGCTGATCCTGAGGTGCAACTTTTGGCACGTGACCAGATGTTAAAGTTAGTAATGCAGTCCAATCCCTTGAAGTCTCAATCTCATATGAAGTCTCAATCTCGTATGAAGTCTCAAGTAGATTCAAAATGACGTGAATTGTCTTTTAATGTGGGTGATGTTGTTCTACTTCACCTACAACCTTATTGTCAGAATAGTTTGGCCAAACGTGATAACAGAAGTTGTCGCCTTGCTACTTTGGGCCATATAAAATAGTTCGCAAAATGGGTCATATTGCTTACGAATTGCAGCTGCCTCCAATGGTGAAGGTACATCAAATTTTTCATGTTTCCTTGCTTTGTCCTGCTCATGGATATGTTGACATTACATCACCTCCATTGTTTCGGCTTTCAGCTATGGAATTCATAGTGGAGCCTGAAAAAGTATTATCGCACCATTGGGTGAAAGGAACTAGGAGTTCAACTTTAGAATTACTCATTCAATGGCACCACCATCCTATTGAAGAAACTAGTTGGTAAGAGTATGGATTACTCGCTGGTCATTTTCCTTCCTTTCGCCTTGAGTATAAGGCGTCTTTTCAAGAGGGGTGCACTGATACGAACCCACCATTGAAGACATATTTTAGAAAAAGAAAACATGAAAGGGGAAATAGAGAGTCTGGAACTGCAGATGGAAGCAGTCAACCAAACATTAAGTAACTGCCTCCTGGATATTCTCTAGAAGTTACCAATATTATAACTATTATCATATTAGGCTTTACAATTTCTAGTTGTTTATTGTAGAAAATACGTACAAGTTTTTTGGTTGTGAATTGTGTTTAAGATTCTTTCACAATCTATTATCTATAACAACTTCCTTTCTTTCTCATTTCTCTTTTTATGTTTTCCTGCATATAACAGAATGTGAAGGAGATTTGTTCAAAAATAATGAATTGACATAAATAAGGATCAAAACTGGGTTTCTAAACCATGTTCACAAGAATGTACCAGAAATGAGATAAAAGAGCGGGAAAGAAGAATTAACCCATCTCAGGAAAATACTAAAGGAAGAAATAATGCACCTAAAGCAAACACTCCTAATTAAGAAAAAGTAATGAAGGCGAATACTTATTTAGAAAGCAAAGATTTTCTAGGAAAATAATTACTTCCCTTGTAGGACTCAATTAGGGTTTAATCCAACCTTAAAAAAGGATCGTTAACAAAGAAAAACACAGCTTTTGTAATTAATAAATTGAAAGAACTTTGGGGCAAGAGCAGTGCGGGGAAGAAGATCAAGACGACAGAAGAAAGAAGAACTAGAGTTAGATTTTCTGTCTAAAACTGATGTCTCGTGGTTTCAACTTTAAAATTATTGTTTAGGGATAATTGTTCTAAGAGTATAATTGAATTTGTGAACTTTGTAACAAGATGTGAATTTGACTTATTGGAGAGTATAATATACAACTAAAGTTAACAGTTGAATAGTTTGAGTGAACTGTTAAGGTGAGGTACTAGAGTTCATCCCTTTGATTATAAAAGTTTGGTGAAAAATCATACGAGTGTAGGTCGCTGTTTTTCTTTCCTTGAGAAAGGAGGGTTTCCACGATAATTTCTCGGTTTTATTATGTTGCGTTTCAATCTTTGCAAATTTGACAAAAAACTGGTTCTTGCTTAGATAGTAATGTTTCTTCACTAGATGAATGATTTATATGATCATAATCTATTTTTTCACTATTATAGTAATGTTAATGTCATTTAAAAAAAAAATTTAGTAATGTTAATGTTATTGATTCTTGAATTTCTTCTAATATTCACCATTTTACCTTAGACACTCATTTTGTGATTAACAAAATAATTGAGCCACGGATTTATCCAAAAGAATCTGATTAATTTTCTGGTGATTTATACAATTTATATAACTTAATTAACTTTTACTGTGTTTCATTTTACTTCCTTCTGCATTTAGTTTCCAAAACTAAAAGATGTAAATCACAACCATATCAATAAATTTGATTCCAAAGAAAATTAGGAATAAAATTTATGAAGTTCCAAAATGAACTAGACAGATCTAATGGTAGGCTATATGTAAGTATATTCAACATTGTTACTAAATCTGATTCTCCACAAATTAGGAATGCCACTAATTAAGTTCCTAAATAAATTAGAAAATATGGTAGGCCATCTCTATGTATATTTTATAATCTCAATAAATTTGATTTCAAAATGAATTAGGAATGTAATTTGTTATTTTTCCAAATGAATAATGAAATATGGTAGGCCATCAATATATATAGTTCAATCTCAGTGAAATCTATTATGCATCAACTGTGCTGTTTGTTTTCCTTACAAGAACTCAAAAGCATATCTAGTATATTTTTGTTGTTTAATTTGTTCTTTAAATTAGTGTTATTGAACAATGAGTAACTCACCTACTCATTCTTCTAATGTTGTTATAACTAACATGAGTGATCATGATTTGATAAATATTTTTGTAAGGGCAATTGCGTTAGTAGAGAATCTGCAAGATCCATCCTCACAAAATTGGGGATATCCTCCATATTATTCTTCGTCAACAATTGACCCTTTTTTGGTGACCAGAGGAGGGACTTTGCATCGTCTTCAAGAGGATGAAGTAACGATGAGGTATGTCGAAACAAAAACTCATCATGTTGTTGCACCTAAAAACATAAATAATCCCACAAAAAAATGAAAAAGTTGTTGGAAAAGAATCTGCAGAGATTTGTGCCATTTGTCAGGCAGAATATAAGCATGAAGAGACCATTGGGGCACTTTTTTGCGGAGATGAATATCACGCCATGTTCATCGAACACTGGTTGTTGAGGAAGAGGGATTGTCCTATTAGTCGAGCTTCATTTTTTCCTTTCACCTGAAGAAAGTTTAAGTGTTTAGAGATTATTTTATTCAAAGATTAGGTTGTATTAATCTGAAGTTGTCTTAATGGAGAAAAAATTGCAAGGCTGATCATAGTTTGTGTATGTATATGTTAAAACTCGTCTCATTAAATTTAGTAATGCAAATTCTTTTTAAGTTGTTGATGACATGTTCTATATATCTTTGATACATACATAACAATTTTTGTCCTATCCTAATATTGTTAATTAGTAGTGGCAAAGCCAAAATTTCACGAAGGTTGTCCAAAAGTGAACATGTTCTTCTTAAAAAGTTAACCCTCATCCTGGTTGACTACAAGCGGAAGACTAACTTGAACATACATAAGCATCAAATTCAAACAAACTTCTAAAAACAATTTACTGAATCTCAAAACTTTGCTAAATATACTGAGTATGAAATATATGTTTTAAATAAAATATCTGAAACTGAAAGACTCTCCAAAACTATTTATCTATGAAGCTTATACTCTAAGGAAGGATGACATGGCAAGACCCACGACATCAACTGTGAAGTCCTCTGGAATACAATGAGGATCATCAAAGCTAACTGGAGTGTAGAATGATCTCAACGAAGCATCTGTTGATAATCATGACAACCTATATCTGCATTATAAAAGAATACATGTCAAATAACATCACTACATGAAATGTACGAGTAAGTAATATGACTGAATGAATAAATAATTGAACTGAATGACTGAAAGCAACTCAACTAAATCAATACATGAACATGAAGTGAAAACAATTTAAGATTTACAATAACATATACAATGAAAACAATATGACGATAATATACATTACTTGTGGGAGTTTCTCTAATCGACAGCCATTACTATGAGCCTAGCAATGAAACAACGTCACGCCGCATGTTGGAAGGACCCTACCTATACTTTGACAGGGGTATAGGATGATATCGTGACAATGGATACAACAATATTCTTTCTCAGGGGAGGTGAAGAGTCAATTGTCACGCCCTGAGCCTACACCCTCGATGTGACAAGCACCTAATGACCATTGCTAGTCTTGAGCGAACCCTTGGCCTAGCTTACTTAACTCAACAGAAGACTTAAGCATTAATACAAATATTAAGGTGATAACTAACTCAACTGGCTGGAACTGGAATCATAATGTTTTAAAAACAAACATTTACCTTAGACAAAAAGGCAACTCAAACCTGAAAATAATTTAATAACAAAATTATGATAAAAGAACTAACATTTGACTGACAATCTATGAAGCCTCTAATAACTGAGATGGATGTTGGGACAGACCCTACAACATCCTAATGAACTAAACTAGAAATCAATGAAAATGGATCCTTCGAAAAGCAAGGAGGCTTACCAACTAACTCTGAACTGCTCACTGGATCAACGGTGCGCTGGAATGCCGATCCTAGTTACCTACGTCTACATTATGATACGATGCAGGACAACTCACATCAGTACACTGAATGTATGAGTATGCGAGTTGGAATGCTAACAACAACTTAATATTGATAAGAATAAGATGAACTTACCTTGGCTCTGCTTAACTCATGAATACTCAACTACCTCATTTCAATATTATGCAATTTAAAAGCAAGTGCAAAAAAAAGATAAGTTGTTTAAGACCATGAAGTAAACTCCTTGTGTATAAAAAGATATGAAATAACTATAAGATGTATGTAAAAATACAAAATAAACTGATGTAAATTCTTAGTCATAATAAAAGACATATCATGCTTCCTCTCAAAGTCTACTTGTGGAATGCATGAATGAAGTCTCATACCCCCATTCATACTAAGCAGAACCGAAGAACCATGCAATTACTACTGTGGGAGTTTCTCTAACTGACAACCATCACTAAATAATTATAGTGATGACACAATATTTTACCTCATGCTACCAAGGACCATCCTTAACCTGCAAGAGTATAGGACTTGAACTGCCTAATGGATCCAACAATAAACTGTGAAAAGGATTCATCTAAAAAGTATGACCCTTTCTACCCATGATGGCTACATGGTTTTCATGGAAACTTGAGTTAATCTGAAACTCGCATCCCCACATCGGTGCTCAATACTACTCCAAAAATATACTTATCTTGTATGTTTTGAAAACAACTTTTCCTGTGATTTGAGATTAGTGCTCAAAAGCTTAGCTCAAAGGCTATCTTGGAAATCTTAGTTTCCCTGCTTGCTTCATTTAATAAAGCTATTACTCCTTTCTGAAAACTAGCCTAAGGATCTTTGGAAAACTTAGCTTCCTTACTTGTTTAAATGTGAAAACATTTCAAAATCTCTTTTGGGATACTTATTCCCCTTATACTTCTGAAGAAAAGAACTTTAACTTACTCTTTACTTTTTACTCTTTACTTAGCTTGAAACTTGAGTCTTGCAACAACTCTTCGGGATATACTTAGTTCCCTTATATTTCTTTAAAGGATGAACTTCAACTCTTTACGCTTTACTTAACTTGAAACTTAACTCTTAGGGCATACAACTTTTGCGAGTTGGACTCAACTCTTAACTTCTTTGACTTTGATCGTATCTTTCCTTGAATTGGATTATGGATTCAAGGTTCATGATCTCATGTTTATGGATAATTTCATGATGTTAAGACGTACCTTAGAGTGTTGGAATCAACTATGAAATGTCGGTACATCACTTAGGAACTAGTACGAAATGATGGGAATTAATGGGGTGAACTGGCGTCCTTGGCGATCTGAGAGGTGTGAGGCGCCAGGCCCTAAACTTCAGAGGCCAAGTTGGGGCGTTATGTCTGGCGCGCCGCCAAAGGCCCTACGGACAGAGACGGTCATGAAGAGCTATGGGAGGTGCGGCGCCCCAAGGCCCTACGGACGCGTGTTTTGACTTTTCTTCCCTGTTTTTCACCTCTAAACCTTTTAAACATCCATGGATCTCACCTCTATCCTTAGTATCATAAATAATCTCAATACCCAATAGATTATACCCGAAAAAAACCCTTAAACACGAATCCAATCAACTAGAACATCCTACAACTCAACCAATAAGAATTCAACAATTGTTCATCAAGAACTTCAATACTCATCAACCAATCTATTCAAAACTTGTTTAATTAAAAATGATGGTGTGTGGGTTAACGAACCCAACTTAGAAAGATATCACATACCTTGATAGGGATCACCCCCGACTATTTGCACAAGACGAACTTCGACGATTTGGAATATTCGTGCTTCCTTTTCTCGTTTCTCCTTTTTTTTTCTCTTCTCTCAAAACCCTAACTTGTTTTCTAAGAGCATGAACTGAATAAAATCAGTTTAGACCCCAATTTATTATCCAAAAACAAAATTAAATAATTGGTTAAGGAAAAGACAACTTTGGCCTTCCCAAATCCGGATTGGACTATCATTAATCGAACAGCCCAACTTCCGAATGGCATAACTCACTCATTCGAAATCAAAATTGCGCAAACTCGGCGGCGATTGGTCTTTCCAACCATAACAAGAATTACCTCTAACTCATCCCGAGCTAGAATTTATGGACGTTTGAAAATGGTCAAAACTCATATTTTTTTTCAACTTAGTCAATTTTCCAGATTTTTCTTATTCTTTCCAAAAATAAATGTTTCCCGATTTTAACCTCTTTTCTAGTCGTTTCTAGTTGCAAGATGTTACAATATCTCCCCCTTGGAAATATTTGTTCTCGAATAAGATTACTCTTACTAGGCTAAGGGTGTAAAATCTTCTCCAAACACCCACTGCTCACTCATAACTTAACGGGTACTAAGAAGAAAATTAGTACTTTGGTTTGTATTTTCTCCAGATTCAAAGAGATGTGGATATATCTTCTTCCTATCCTCTTTAGCTTCTCAAGTAGATTCTCGACAAACTGATTTCTCCATAGAACTTTGATTTGATGCTACTAAATTTGTTCTCAACTTGTGAACTTGACGATCTAGATTCTTACGCGGGACCTCCTCATAAGACAACTTATCTTATTATAGGTGAATTATCTCCCATGCACTCCTTCATTATGGGGATGTGAGATACCGGATGGATTGCTGAAACTCTTGTGATAACTCTAACTTACCAGTTACATTGTCAATCCTCTTGGACATTCTATAAGGACCAATTTACTAGGGACTGGTCTTCCCTTTCTTACAAAATCTCATAACACCATTCAGGAGTGAAACTTCCCAAGTGACTCACTCATCTACCTCAAAACACCATCTCCCCTTTGTTCAAAAGCCATCACTTTCTGCTTATCAACATTTGCCTGTAATTCAAGCCAAATAGGGTCTTGGTCTTGCTTGCCTTTTACTTCTGACACTAATGATGATTCAGACCCATTCATCACCACTACTCCTCCTTCCGAGGAATTCATTAATCAAACGCCTAATCGTATAAATTTATGCACCACCTTTGCTAACTCTTTCTTATCTTCCTCAAAATGGGTGGTACTACCCATAGGCAACCTTCTTTGCTTGAGATTAAGATCTTTCTAATTAAACACATGTACAAAACTCTTCAGATTAGTGAACACTTCCACATGAACACCATAAATATAATGTTGTCATATTTCGAAACAAATATTACAACAACCAACTCTAAGTCATCGGTTGGGAATTTTTCTTAGGAACTTTCAACTCTGCTAGAGTCATTCTGTATGGAGGAAAAGATAGTAAGAGTATCTTGAATGATGTTTATGCCAAAATCTATTTCCTTTTCAAGAGAGACTCCGGGTAGGTCATTAGGAGAGACTTCTAGAAACTCTTTTACTACTGAAGCTGAAACTAACTGAATAAAAGGTATCTAAGCACTTGAGTCATTACAAACTAAGTGATAGACACACCCCTTGGAAACTAACATCTTTGACTTAAGGTACGAAATGGAACGACCCATAGGTACTGCTGAATTTCTTTTCCATTCTATAACTAGTTCACTGGAACTGAAACTTCACTACTCGAGTACTGAAATCTATTGATGCATAATAAGCATGAAACCAGTCCATACTTAGAATGACATCGAACTCTACCATGTCTAACTAAACAAAGTCATCCATGTTACTCTTGTGATTGACAGAAAATGGTTTAATCACGATAGAATCTCTCTACTAGAATAGAATTCTCAATAAGTGTAGAAACACTTAATGGTTCCCTAAGTTGCTCAAGAATAATATCAAAATTCATAGAAACATATAAAAGATAACTCCCTCCTGGGTCTAGTAAAGCATAAACAGTAAATTTAAAGACTTGAATCATACCAGTGACGCCATCTGGCAAATCCTCTTGCTTCTGGCAATTTTTTATAGAATACAACAAGTTCATTCCTCCTTGCATGTTCTTTGGACACTCTCGCATTAAATGCCCAATCTCACCACACTTGAAACAACACCTAGAGCCCTCACGAGAAATACCTAGGTGGGTTCTACCACACCTAGAACATGTAGGAGCCAGTTACCTCCTTGCGCCTCACTACCTTGAGACTTGGTGGGTCTAGCGCTTAAGGTTGTTAACTCCGACCATTATTCTCACCTTTGTTTCTGGGTGCAAACACACTAGCAGATGGTGGACCACGTCCCTTCTATTTCTGTTGGAAGGAAGAATTCGTACTATTCTTTTGCTGCCTGAACTCGCTGCCTAATGTCTTAGCCCTCTTATTATTAAACCCTTCTCTATCCTTCATCTTATCCTCCTCAACCTGTTTTACATGGATGATTAGCCTTACTATGTCCATATCCCCTATCAACATTTTTGCCTTGCCTTCTTTGCTTGGCTGACGAGACAATCTAGTAACAAATAAACTAATCTTGCTCCTTATCTCAACAACCATCTCCGGAGCATAGCGGGAAAGTTGTGCAAACTTCAAACTGTACTCATGAACACTCATAGACTTCGTATTGAGGGTTAGAAATTCTCTAATCTTTGTCTCTCTTAACACACGGGGAATGGAACGTCTGATGAGAGCATTCTCAAACACAACCCAACTCACTATTGGCACATCGTCAGCCCTATTCCTTTTCCATTGGTCGAACCAGACTCTAGCGATACTCTTTAGTTTGCATGTTGCTAGTTCTACCCTCTAAGCATCAACAACATGCAATATGTCAAAAAAATTATAAAATACTTCAACAAAGTTCTCTAGATCCTCTGTCACACTTTAACCTGTGAAGCTTAGTGGATTCATCCCTAAAAGCTCACGAATCCTTGAGGTATCAGCCACTTCATGTTGATTACCTCTCTGTCCAACTTGATGAGTCGCAACTTCACATGACATCCGGATAGTCTCATAGAATCCAGCATGGGTAATTTCTCCTTGAGGTTGCACTTCAGGTGCATTGTCAACTCTTATTCCTCAACAATCCTCCTATCTTGACGACCTATGACTGCTCTTTGTGAAGGCATGATTCTCTGAAAACACGCACACGCACAAAGTAGAAGGAAACTTTTTATAGATAAAACTCTAACGCATGAAATGAGTATGAAAGAAGTGAGGAATTTCCTAAATGTTGTAGCCTCCTAATCATAGATGTGGCGCCCTTCACACAGATGTATAAGACTCTACAGACACGGCTTCATAGAATCCCTAGGACTCTTGAACCTTGTGCTATGATACCAAGTTTTTCACGCCCCAAGCCTACACCCTGGACGTGGCCGGCACCCAATGACCATTGTTGGTCTTGCGGAAACCCTTCGCCTGGATTACTTAACTCAGCGGAAGACTCAAACATTAATACAAAGATTAAGGTGTTAACTAACTCAACTTGCTGAAACTGAAATCATAATGTTTTTAAAATAAACATTTACCTTAACCAAAATGGCAACTCAAATTTTAAAATAATTTAATAATAAAATTATGACAAAAAACTAACATTTGACTGACTATCCATGAAGCCTCTAATAACTAAGATGGAAGTTGGGACAGAACCCACAACATTCTAATGAACTAAATTAGAAAGTAATGAAAATGGATCCTCCAGAAAGCAAGGATGCTCACCAACTGACTCTGAACTTCTCACTGGATCAACGATGCACCAGAATGCTGATCCTAGTTACCTGCGTCTGCATCATAATACGATGCAGGCCAACTGTTATCAGTACATTGAATGTACGAGAATGCGAGTTGGAATGCTAAAAGAAACTTAAGCTTGATAAGAATAAGATGAACTTACCTTGGCTCTGCTCATCTCATGAATACTCAACTACCTCATTTAAATATTAAGCAATTTAAAAGCAAGTGCGTAATAAAGATAAGTTCTTTAAAACCATTGTCACATCCGTGGAGCACCCCTTAGACGTAACCGGCATTGTCGTTCTTTTTGAGGACTAAGACTAGCCTCTTAGCTTACATCATTACATTAATGGGTTAAAGATACGGAAAATTTAAAACTTTTTAAATTACTTCTACGTTGAGGTTTACATAGACCTCTACATACACATAATATATTTATCGAGTATACATAGACCCTTCGTATAAGAAGATTAAATAGTCTTCTACTTTTATTGCACATACGTAGTATAAGATAGTCTCATAAGAATTCTATCAAATTGTCTCATATTAAACCATCTAGATAAGAGTATCACAATTTGGGCATATCCCTTACATCAACAATTATAGCCACATATAGGCTTTACAAGAATAGTACCAAATGAAAGAGAATGAACAAAGTGTCTTTGTAACTAAACAACATCAATAAGTAGATAAGGGTATCGTCCTCGGAAAGTGAGGACCTACCGAACTTGGAAGATAAGAATCCAAGTAATCTTCAAAGCCTTCTCTAATATCGGAAAAAGGTCTAAAATACCCTCAAAGTATTGGAAATGGTACAAAAATACCCTCCATCCACCTATTGGCTCCAAAATACCCTTCTCATCCATCTATTGGCTCCAAAATACCCTTGTCATCCATCTTTGGTTCAAAACTGACCACTTATTTAACAATTTTAAATTTAAACTATTTAAATATTTTTTGAAATACTTGGCGCTCAACTATTGGTTATAATTTAATTTATTAATATCATTTATCAAAAAAAACCACTACCCACCCAATTAATAAACCAATTCCAATATAAAAATTGCTCTAAACACTACTAAAACACGACAAAATTATAGATTCCTGAAAATGACATCCAAAATTATTCGAGTCTGAATTGAAGCCCCAATTAAATTTAGGTTGAGCTGCTTATTTAAGAGGTTAGTTTCAATATGAATATCTTTCAAGATTAAATTCGAATTTATGATTAAACGTAAAGAAGAAATACATCCCGAATAATTCATGCACTTTTTTAAAATATAATTTTATAAATATTTATGATTTGTTTAAATATTAAAACTTTAATATATTAATTTTTTTAAAAATGTTATCTATTAAGTAACATCATATAATTAAGACAAAGGAATAATTAAGATAAACATAGTCAGACTTTTAAGTTTATCGGTAATTTTTATTTAGACATTTCAATTATGATATATTTTGAATGAGGACTCGAATGTATATATGATAATGTACTTCTATAGACATTTTCACCTCAAATTTTTAGAAACACTCATTGACAGTAGCTTTCTTGTTGTTGCATTAGTACTAAGGCGCATTTATTAATTGGTCGAGTTCAATTAGTAATGGGTGGGTAGTGAATTTGTTTATAAATAATATTAATAAATTAAATTATAACAAATAGTTGAGCGCCACGTATTTAAAAAAATATTTAAATAGTTTAAATTTAAAACCGTTAAATAAGAGGTCAATTTTAAACCCAAAGGTGGATGACAAGGGTATTTTGGAGCCAATAGATGGTTGAGAAGGGTATTTTGAAGCCAATAGGTGGATGAAGGGTAGTTTTGTACCATATCCAATACTTTAAGGATATTTTAGGCTCTTTTCCGCTCTAATATCAACGGCCGGACCCTACATTGGTAGTAAACATCAAGCATGGGTTAGTACACACTTGTACTAAGTATGGGTATATGCATATAAACAAGTGAAATCATGCTAAAGAGGACATTTTAGTCAAAACCCTCCTAAATTACTTTGAAAAGCCTTATGCACAATTAAGAACCTATATAAGCAAATAATCTCATAATCCATAAGTCAAACCCATTTACAACACAAGACCAACATCAACAAAAGATAGTCAAGTCAACATATACAAGAGTTCATAACATCATAATATAAGTAAGACCCTTACTCATAAACCACCATTTAGCCCACAAGTGCAATGACCAAGCAAAGCCCCATAACCTTATTCAATCAAGTAAACTAAATAAAGAATCACAAATAATTTCTAACTTAACATAACATAGAATACATAATAACCATCATCATATTTAGCAATATAGACCAATAACATGTACATAAATGAAACTAACATCATATAGGATCATCAACATGTAAAGTCAACATCTTCATAGCGTATATATTATAAGAACACAGAACAACCTCCTAAGGATACCTTCAAGGGAAACTTGTGCAAGGCATAGGTAGAGTCTCATACCCCTACCTAGGCTAAGTCAAACCTCTTAAGTCACCCTAGTTAGTGTATAGTCCATTACTTTATTATTTCATTCGGGAAGACTTGCCTTAACCGACATAGACCACAAGAGATAAGTGTGGAATCCGGTGTTGTAAAACCTTACACTGATGGAAGGCGGACTACCGGCCAAAGTAGTACCAAACATGAACATAGCATCTAGGTGATCCACTAGCTAGTATTCCTATGGTGGCAACATAGTTTATGGAGATTGGGGGCTGTCTTGGAAACATCACTCTATGCCCTTTTTGGACTATGAGGCTATCCACCCCGTGAGGACTATGGTGAACCCTACCTTCTCTCCTCGGGAAGGCGTCACCCCTCATCTACAAGTTCACTCGGTGCTAAGCTAGAGTCCCTTTTTAAATGTCTTTGTTTATTAATCATCACTTAATTTAGGTCATAGGGACTAATCCCTTGTATAGTCATTGTCATTTAGCTCAATAGGTATTGCATGAGAATATCCTTTCATGGCAACCCTCACATGTGAGATTAGCATATCATCATCATCATTTCATAATAAGTCATATAGGTACTTCATAACTAACCTTATGTCATTTCATCTTAAGCATAATCTCACAATCACATAGTCAAGACATTTCAATTCAACATCATACCAACACCTATGTATGCTATTCACAAGATATACTTCAATTGAACTACATCACAAATCACAAGCCATCATACTTGAAGTAAAGGTTAGGATCATGAAGACTTACCAAATCTCCTTCAAAAGCCCATCATCATGGTCTTACCATCAACCAACCGATTTCATTCAATAATAGGTGTAGTAACATCAATCAATAGTAATTAATACAAGAACTAGGTCAATTGCATCATCCATATCCCAATTAACATCAATTCATCACCTAGGGATTAGGGGAATTTGGGTTCATCATGAATTTGATACAATCCTAATAATACATTACCCTAATCAATCCATAGATGAATTAGAATATATAAAACAAGTCTAATGATCAATTAATAATTCAATTCCCATCAATTCATCACCAAGATCCAAGATTTGGGGAATTGGGGAAAGGAACATAATCACATGAAATTGCATCAATTAACATCAACTAATCAACAATCTATACTCAGTTAGTCATAGGAAATCGCAATTCATCATCAATTTGAAGTTTAGAAGAAAATCCATTAGAATTGGAAAACCCCATGGAATTGGGTAATTTGAAAATCAACTTTGAGAGGACCTCTTGATGAAAGAAATCCCAAGAATGAAGAACTCATACCTTAATGGAGATTAATCCACGAAATTGAAGTGAAATCCTAGAGAAATTGACCTTCTTCTTCAAGCTTTCTTCCTTCTTCAATGGAGGAATTGGGGAGAGAGAAAGTAGAGAGAGATTAGAGCTTTTGGGTTTTGTTTTGGGAATTGGGTTTGGATGAGTGAAAATAACTTAAAATGACCCTTAGGCTATATATAATCACCCCCTCAATTACCCAAAACACCACCTCACTTAAAATGGTCTCTTAGTGAAGTCAAAACATCAAAAATACGATTTTACCGGATCTCGGAAGTGGCTACGCGTCGCGGGGCCAACACGCAACTTTTTCCCAAAAATTAATTTTTGGATCAGTGAGTTTCGTGTAGGCTGCGCATCACGCAGCAGCCCACTGTTTCTTTACCCATCGCAGGCTGCTTTGGCAGCCTGCCCACCCATGTTGGGGTCCTCCTCCGCAACCCTTTGGGTGGTCCTTAGGGCATTGTTATTATATTTTTAGACTATCTATACTACACTCTACCTAACCAAACTCTTTGTACAAGTTTTGGACTTCATTTGACCCTCCGAAACCATCCCCAGACATAGCGACGTCAACTAGTTCACTTAAGCGAGTTTCCAGACGTCATGGACGTTCTTTGACTTCTTGGCTCTAAAACTTCTTGGATGACTTATATACATTACTTTAGGTCTTAAAACAGTATTTAAACCCTTAGACACTCACATTAGGCTCTAGTTTAGGTATTAACTTTTTGGAGTGTTACAACCATGATGTAAACTCTGTGTATATAAAAATATACAAAATAACACTAAGATGTTTTTAAAAATACAAAATAAACTGATGTAAATTCTTATTCATAATAAAAGCATATCATGCTTCCTCTCAAAGTCTACTAGTGCAATGCATGAATGAAGTCTCATACCCCCATTGATACTAAGCAGAACCCCTTGAGGAACCATGCAATTACTAATGTGGGAATTCCTCTAACTGACAGCCATCACTTAATAACTATAGTGATGATACAACGTTTTACCTCACGCTGCCAAGGACCATCCTAAACGTGCGAGAGTATAGAACCTGAACTGCCTAATGGATCCACTTCTAAAAAGTATGACCCTTTCTACCCATGATGGCTACATGGTTTTCATGGAGACTTGAGTTAATCTGAAACTTGTATCCCCACATCGGTGCTCAATACTACTCTCAAAATATACTTATCCTATATATTTTGAAAACAACTTATATTGTGATTTGAGATTAGTGCTCAAAAACTCACCTTAAAGGCTATCTTGGAAATCTTAATTTCCCTTCTTACTTCGTTTTATAAAGCTATAACTATTTTCTAAAAACTAGCCCAAAGGATCTTTGAAAAAATTATCTTCCTTACTTGTTTATATGTGAAAACATTTCAAAATCTCTTTAAAGATACTTAGTCACCCTATACTTTTGAAGAAAAGAACTTCAACTCAACTCTTTACTTTTTACTCTTTACTTAGCTTGAAACTTGAGTCTTGAAACAACTCTTCTGGAAATACTTAGTTCCCTTATATTTACTTAAAGGATGAACTTCAAGTCTTTACTCTTTACTTAACTTGAACTTAACTCTTAGGGAATACTTAGTTCCCTTATAACTTTTGTGAATTGGACTCAAATCTTCACTTCTTTGACTTTGATCTTATCTTTCCTTGAATTGGATTATAGATTCAAGGTTCAAGGTTCATCATCTCATGTTTATGGATGATTTAATGATGTTTAGACGTACCTTAGAGTGTTGGAATCATCTAGGAAATGTGAGTACATCACGTTTCAACTTTTCTTCTTGATTTTCACCTCTAAACCTTCTAAATTTCAATGGATCTCACCCCTATCACTTAGGATCACTAATAACCTCAATACCCAATAGATTAGACCCTAAAAACAACCCCAAAACACGAATCTAGTCTACTAGAACATGCTACAACTCAACCAACAAGAATTCAATAATTGTTCATCAAGTACTTCAATACTCATCAACCCATCTATTCAAAACTCGTTGAATTAAACATGTTGGTGTGTGGGTGAACGAACCCAACACATAAAGATCTCACATATTGTCACATAGATGGAGCACCCCGTAGAAGTAAATGGTGTCGTCGTACTTAGACCTCTCTCTTACGCATAATATATATTTAGTGAGTTTACTTAGCTCCTTGCAATAGGAAGCAATACATAGGCTTCTACTTTTATTTCACATACATGGTATAGCAATATAGAATAATAAGAATGTCTAGGATACGTCCATATTAAATCATCTAAGTCGAATACAACATTTTGGGCTTAACCATACTTCATTACAACAAAGAACCTCATATACGCTTATATAACAATCGTCTCCAAATGAAGAGGAAAGAACTAGAACACTTATAACTAGAACAACATCAATAGCTTGATTGTGGCATCGTCCTCAGAAGGTGAGGACCTACCGAACACTTGGGGAATATCCAAGTAGTTTTCAAAGGCCATCTATAAGCTCAATGGCTGGACCCTATATTTAGTAGTTTACATAAATCATGGGTTAAGACACACTTGTACTAGGTATGAGTATATGCACATGCAACAATTGAAATCACGCTAAAGAGGAAATTTGTTCAAAACATGCTAATTTACTTTGAAAAGCCTCATGCACATCCAAGAACCCATATAAACCAATGAACACATAACTCTTAAGTCAAGGCCATATACAACACAAGACCAACATAATCAAGTACAGTCAAATTAACATATACAAGAATTCATAACATGATAATATAATCAAGACCATTACTCATAACCCATCATTTATCCTACAAGTGCAATGACCAAGTAAAGCCCCATAAGCCTACTAAATCAAGTAAACCAAACAAAGGACCATAAGCAATGCCTAACTTCACATAACATAGCATCAAGAGTAATCATCCTCATACTTTAGCAATATAGACCAACAACATGTTCATAAGTGTAACCAACATCGTATATAATCAATAACATGTAAATTCAACATATAAATAATAGTCACTTTATAAGATCCTAAGAACATAAGAACGACATCCTAAGGCTTCCCTCAAGGCAAACTAGTGCAACGCATAGGTAGAGTCCCATACCCCTACCTAGGCTAAGTCAAACCTCTTAAGTCACCCTAGTTAGTGTTTACTTCATTTCTTCATTTTGCTTTCGGGAACACTTGCCTTAACCGACAGAGACCACAAGAGAACCTTACACAGATGGAAGGTGGTCTACCCGCCAAAGTAGTACCAAACATGAAGATAGCATCTATGTGGATCCACTAGCTAGTATTCCTATGGTGGCAACATATTTTATGGAGCTTGGGGACGGTCATGGAAATATTACTGTATGACCTTTTTGGACTATGAGGCTATCCACCCCGTGAGGACTATGGTGAACCCTACCTTCCCTCCTTAGCAAGGTGCCACCCCTCATCTTCAAGTTCACTCGGTGCTAAGCTAGAGTCCCTTTTGAAATGTCTTTAAGCCTTTATTAATCATCATTGCTTAGTTTAGGTCAAAGGGTCTATCCCTTGTATAGTCATCATCATAGCTCAATAGGAATTACAGAAGTATTGTCCTTTCATTACAATTCACACATGTGAGGATAGCACACTTTACATAATCACATTATGATAAGGCACATAGGTAAGTTATCACCATCCTTATATCATTACATCTTAACCAACAACTCACAAGTCATAAATCAAGATATTTCGATTCAACATCATACCAACCATAATAAATCTCATCATAAGGTATAATTCAACATAACTTTATCAACTAAACGCAAGTAATCATAATTGAGGTAAAAGATTGAGATAACAAGACTTACCCAAATCTCCTTCACAAGCCATCATCCAAGGTTTTACCATCAACCATCCAATTCAACCCAATAATGGGTGTAATATTATCACACAATAGTAATTAACACAATAATGAAGTCAATTGCATCATCCATATCCCAATTAACTTCAATTCATAACCTAGGGTTAAGGGGAATAGGGTTCATCATAAATTCTTCAAGAAATAGATCTAAGCCCAACAATACATTACCCTAGGTAGTCCATGAATAAATTAGCAAGATCCAAGATTAGAGAATTTGGGGAAGGGACATGATCTACATGAAATTCCACCAGTTAACATCAATTACCCAACAATCTACACTTAATTATTCATAGTAAGTCACAATTAATCATCAATTTAAAGTTTAGAAGAAAACCCATTAGAATAGAAAAACTCTTGGAATTGTGTGTTGTAGAAATCATCTTTGAGAGGACCTCGTGGGGAAATGAATCCCAAGTGTGAAGAACCCATACCTTAATGAAGATTAATCCATGAAATTCAAGTGAAATCCTAGAGAAATTGATCTTCTTCTTCAAGCTTTGTTCTTCCTTCAATAGAGGTTGAATAGAGAGAGAAACTAGAGAGAGGTGAGAGCTTTTGGTTTTTGATTTGGGAATTTGATTTGAGTGAGTGAATGTGAGGAAAATCTGATTTAAATTCAATATATAGACCTTCCATGAAATACCCAAAAGACCCATCACTTAAGTTTACCCTTTAATGAAGTCAAACTTGAATTCCAAAATTTAGCTTTTCGTCGGGGAACAAGTTCGCGACGCGGAGCTGCTCCCACAAGATTTTCTAAATTATTTTTTGAGACAGTGGAGTCCACGACCAGCCCGCAATGCAGACTTGAGTTTTTACCAAAGGCCACCCAAGTCCGCGACGCGGCTTCTTTCTGCCATGAGTATTTTGGTTGCTGCTTTGGCAGCTTTGCCAGCCAAGTTTGGGGTCCCTTCGTGGACCCCTAAGGCGACCCTTGGGGGGTCGGACCTGGACGTTTTTTGATGTCTTGACTCCAAAACTTCCTAAATGGTTTATAAACATTATTTTAGGCCTTATGACAGTGTTACTAACCTTAGATCAACATGTGAGGCTCTAGCTAAGGTCTTGGATTTTTGGAGTGTTACATTATTCCCCCCCTTAGGAACATTAATCCCTGAATGACACTAAAATCTTTTGGAAGGAAGAGATAGACTCAAGACTAGCAGCCCAACCAACAACAACATATTAACACATGAGTTACAACTCGAATCAAAATAACAACATGATATTTACACAATGCAACTCAAAACATCATTTTCAATATATAGGAGCTCAACATTCATTACATGAGGAACTACCTCCTCAAAATCATCATGATCTCAACATAACACATAAATTCATTTATGCAAAGACTTACTTCACCACACCTCAACATGCTCAATACAACTCAAGGAGGCATAACATACCAAAATACATCACATAACTTCAAATCAAGTAAAAGAGCACCTTTTTGAAAAAAAAAATCATTTTAGGCATGTTATTCACTATAATCACCGTAACTTGCATATTTTTACAAATCATTACCAAAAAATCAAGGCAACTTCAAATTTACTCATTATTTTCACTATTAGTAAGAACTACTAACCTTAATTAGAAAAGAGATGAGGATAATGGAACTTCATGTAGGCCTCGGCCTCCCATGTTGCTCCCTCAACTAGGTGGTCTCTCTATAACACTTTTACGGAGGCCACCTCTTTGTTCCTCAACATCTTCATTTGATGATCAAGCATTTCCACCGGAACCTCCTCGTAGGAGAGGTTCTCTTTCACAGCAAGACCTTCGATTGAAGAATGCACTTGGGGTTACTAATGCACTTCTTCCGTATGGATACATGCAAAACCGGATGAACCAAAGATAGTTTACTAGGGAGTTTCAACTCATATGCAACCTTGCCAACCCTTTGCAAAATTTCATAAGGACCCACATAACGAGAACTTAACTTTCCCTTATTGCCAAATCTAACCACCCCTTTCATGGGCGAAATTTTCAATTACACCTTATCACCTTCTTCAAATTCAAGGTCTCTTCTCCTATGATCGGCATAAGACCTTTGCTGGCTATAGGCTATTTGGAAACGGTTCCTTATTATATGAACTTTATCTAAGGTCTTATAGATCAATTCAGGACCAAGAAGCGAAGACTCGCCAACCTCAAACCGTCCAATAGGAGATCTACACCTCCTACCATACAAAGCTTCAAAAGGACTCATAGATATGGATGAATGAAAACTATTATTATATGAGAAATCCACCAAAGGCAAGTGCTCATCCCAATTTCCCTTGAAGTCAATGATACAAGATCTAAGCATATCTTTAAGAGTTTGAATGGTACGTTCCGCTTGACCATCTGTTTGAGGATGAAAGGGGTGCTTAACTTCACTTGAGTACCCAAACCTCTTTGAAATGACCTTCAAAACCTAGATGTGAATTGAGCACCTCTATCCGATATGATGGCAAATGAACCCCATGAAGACTCATTATCTTGTCAAAATAGATTCTTGTATAATCTTCCGCCGAATAAGTGGACTTAATGGGAATAAAATGAGCGGACTTCGTCAATCTATCCACGACCACCCATATAGAATCATATTGTCTTCTAGTCCGAGTCAACCCAACTACGAAATCAATGTTAACATCTTCCCACTTCCAAGAAAGAACTTGGATTTCTTGAAGTAAACCACCCGACTTTTGGTGCTCGGCTTTCACTTGTTGGCAATTTGGACACTTTGCAACAAATTCTGCAATGTCTCTTTTAAGCCATCCCACCAAAATACTTCTATAAGATCATGATACATTTTAGTAGAACCCAGATGAATAGAGTAACGGGCTCCATGAGCTTCCTCAAGAATCCGATTTCTCAAATCATCGATATTGGGCACACACAATCTCCCTTGATACCTAAGAACACCATCCCCCCCTTAGGAGAATGACTCATTCATCTTTCCAAGAAGCGATTCTTTAAACTCCATCAATAATGGACTAAGGTGTTGCTTAGACTTCACCTCAACATCCAAAGACGACTCAAAGTTATGATGTACCACAACACCACCATTAGAAGAATCTTCAACTCGAACCCCTAAACGAGCAAACCTATGAACATCCCTCACTAGGTTTCTCTTGGATTTTTCAACATGGGACACACTTCCCATGGACAAACGACTTAGAGCATCCGCTACCACATTAGCCTTACCGGGGTGATAGAGAATACTCATGTCGTAGTCTTTCAACAACTCTAACCATATCCTTTGCCGAAGATTCAACTCCTTTTGAGTGAATATGTATTAAAGTCTTTTATGGTCCGTGTACACATCAACATGAAATCCATAGAGATAATGTCTCCATATTTTCAAGGCAAATACCACGGTTGCTACCTCAAGATCATGAGTCAGATAATTTTTCTCATGAATCTTGAGTTGCCTAAAAGCATAGGCTATAACTTTGCCATGTTGAATAAGAACATACCCCAACCCAACGCGAGATGCATCACAATAAACCACGAAGCCCTTAGTACCCTCCGGTAAAGTCAACACCAGAGCAGAGGTAAGCCTATCCTTCAACACTTGGAAGCTTCTCTCACATGCTTCCGACCACTCAAATTTCACATTCTTTTGAGTCAAGGTTGTCAAAGGGGAATCAATAGATGCAAACCCTACGACAAACCTTCTATAATAACCGGCTAGGCCTAAGAAACTCCTAATATCCATATGAGCCAAAGGTCTAGGCCAATTTTTCACCGGTTCGGTCTTTCTTGGATCAACCTCTACACCCTCACTAGAGATAATTTGACCAAGAAAGGCTACCGACATCAACCAAAATTCACACTTGCTATATTTGGCAAAGAGTTGATGTTCCTTAAGAACTTGCAAAAAAAACCTCAAATTCCCCATATGATCACCCTCACTCTTAGAATACACCAATATATCATCAATAAGGACAATCATGAATGCATCAAGATAGCTTCGGAACACCATATTCATGAGATCCATAAACACCGCCAGGGCATTAGTCAATCCAAAAGACATGACTAGGAACTCATAATGACCATATCTAGTTCGAAAAGACGTCTTGGGAATATCTTCACCTCGCACCCTGAGTTGGTGATATCTCGATGTCAAGTCGATCTTTGAAAAGTAACTTGCACCTTGGAGTTGATCAAATAAATCATCACTTCGAGGGAGAGGATATTTGTTCTTGATTGTGACTTTGTTGAGTTGACGGTAATCGATACACATCCTAAGGGACCCATCCTTCTTCTTCACAAATAATACCGGAGCACCCATGGAGAAATACTAGGCCGAATGAAACCATTGTCTAGTAAATCTTCGAGTTGAGCCTTCAACTCTTTCAATTTGGCCGGAGCCATCCGATAAGGAGGAATTAAAATGGGATTTGTATCCGGTAATAAGTCGATACCAAAATCAATTTCCCATTCGTGAGGAATACCGGGAAAATCATTAGGAAAGACCTCCGGAAATTCCCTTACTACGGGGACGGACTCAATGGGAGGAATTTCAGAGTCTAAATCTTTGACTCTTACAATATGGTATAAACAAACCTTTGAGATAATTTTACAAGCCTTAAGACAAGAGATAATACGACCTCTAGGAATAGAATTTCCCCCTTTCCATTATAAAATGAGTTCATTTGGAAAATTGAACTTGACAATTCATGTTCTACAATCAATGGAAGCAAAACAATCACGCAACCAATCCATCCCCAAAATTACATCAAAAATCAACCATATCCAGTTCTACTAATTCCACATGAGTAACTCTATTGGGCAACATTATAGGACGATTTCTATATTCCCTCTTTGCAACCACTGACTCGCCTACCGGGGTAGTTACCATAAAAGTTCATTTTGAATAGCGGGCAAAATATCAAACTTCCTAGCTATCAAGGAGTAAAAAAAGATAATGTAGTAGCCGGATAAAGTAAAGCATATGCATCAATAGAGAAGACTTGTAACTTACTGGTCACCACATCGGGAGAACTCTCTTGTTCACCCCTAGAGCGAAGTGCATAAAAGTGATTCTTCTTTAGACCATCCACATTCGAACCACTTGCTTGAGCTTGCCCAATACCCATGTCTTGACCCTTCAAGTTTGGGCAATCCCTCACCTTGTGGCCACTGTTACGACAACTAAAGCAATTGTCCGTCCCAATGAGGCAATCACCCTAATGTTTCTTGCCACACTTTCTACAAGTTGGCTTCTTGTTTGTATAACTAGTACCCCTTCCCTTTTGAGGCTTAGGGTTATACAGCCTATCATCACGAGCCTTAGGGAACTTGGAAGGAACTTGATTAGAAAACCTCTTTTTGAACCTAGGGTTGTCTTGTATATCAAGCCTACCCTTTGAAGAACCACCATCAAATGACTTTTCCCTATTGGCATATATACACTTCTTCTTAACCCTTGTCTCCTCCATTTGTTGAGCATGAACCATGAGACGAGAAATGTTCATATTAGCATGTAGCATAGACGAATGACATTCTTATTTTAAGTCATCGGACACTCCGTCACAAAGCGGCTCATCTCATCCCTATGGTCGGAAACCTAAGAAGAAGCATACTTTAAAAACTTAGTAAATTTCAAAGAGTAGTCAAGTACACTCATACCTCCTTGACGAATGTTGATTAATTCTTCTACCTTATCTTTCCTTTTGTCTCTTTGAAAGAGTCTATCAAGAAAAGCCTTCTTAAAAATCTCCCATGTCACCGGACCACCCCTCAAAGGCCTATTGTCTCTCCATTGGATGTACCACGTTTGCGCCACGTCCTTGAGTTGGTAAGTGGCTAACTCGGATTTTTCACTAGTAGTCAACCCCATAGCATAGAGGATTTTGTATACTTCATCAATGAACTCTTGGGGGTCTTCCTCCACTTTGGAGCCATAGAAAGTAGGGGGATTCATCTTTGTGAAATCCCTCAAACAGGAGGTCATGGTGCTAACATTTTTGTTTCCTCGGGGTACCACCTCACGATTAGGTTGGGCCGTCATGGCTTGAGATTGAGTAGTGACGGCTTGTTCTTGAGTGGTAATGTCTTGGGCCATTTGGATAAAGGCTGCCCTTATGTCCCCATCCGACATGGACAGAGGATTGGCCGGATCTTGATCATCATCACCAACTTCTTCAAGAGGAGAGACTTGATTGCCACGGGGAGGAACTCCCACATTAGAAATCTCTCCATCAAGTCTTTGTGCGGCTTCCCTTAGAGTATTCATACCTATAATCACAATACTAGGTTTAGGTGAAATCACACATAAAGTAGACTCTAAAGGCACGACATTGGATTTTCAAGAAAATGAGAATTTCCTAAGCATTATGTAGCTTCTCACTCATAAGTGTGGCGCGCTTCACAATTATGAATAAGAACCTACATAGACGTGGTTTAATGAGACATCAATCCTAAAGATATTCAACCTCATGCTCTGATATCAAGTTTGTCACATTCGGGGAGCACCCCCTAGAAGTAACCGGTATCGTCGTCCTCGAAGAGGACTAAGACAAACCCTTAGCCATCGTCTTAACATATATAGGTTAAAAACGAGGAAAATTTAAAACTTTTTATTTACTTCTACATTGAGGTTTACTTAGACCTCTCTCTTACACATAATAAATATTTAGTGATTTTACTTAGTCTCCTCGCAATAGGAAGCAATACATAGGCTTCTACTTTTATTTCACATACATAGTATAGCAATATAGATTCATAAGAATGTCTAGGATATGCCTCATATTAAACCATCTAAGTCGAATACAACATTTTGGGTTTAACCCATACGTCATTACAACAAAGTGCCTCATATAGGCTTATATAACAATCGTCTCAAAATGAAGAGGAAAGAACTAGAAGTCTTATAACTAGAACAACATTAATAGCTTGATAGTGGAATCACCCTCGGAAGGTGAGGACCTACCGAACACTTGGGGATTATCCAAGTAGTCTTCAAAGGACTTCTATAAGTTTAACGGTCGGACCCTACATTTTGTAGTAAACATAAAACATGGGTCAGTACACACTTGTACTAAGTATGATTATATGCACATGCAACAATTGAAATCATGCTAAAGAGTACATTTGTTCAAAACATGCTTATTTACTTTGAAAAGCCTCATGCATATCCAAGAACCCATATAAACCAATGAGCACATAACTCTTAAGTCAAGGCCATATACAACACAAGACGAACATCATCAAGTATAGTCAAGTAAACATATATAAGAATTCATAACATCATAATATAATCAAGAACCTTACTCATAACCCATCATTTAGCCTACAAGTACAATGACCAAGTAAAGCCTCATAACCCTACTCAATCAAGTAAACCAAACAAAGGACCATAAGCAATGACTAACTTAACATAACTTAGCATCAAGAGTAATCCTCCTCATACTTTAGCAATATAGACCAACATGTTCATAAGTCAAAACTAACATCATATTGAATCAATAACATGTAAAGTCAACATATTATAATAGTAACTTTATAAGATCATAAGAACATAAGAACGACCTCCTAAGGCTTCCCTAAAGGAAAACTAGTGCAAGTCATAGGTAGAGTCCCATACCCCTACCTAGGCTAAGTCAAACCTATTACGTCACCCTAGTTAGTGTTTACTTCATTTATTCATTTTACTTTTGAGAACCGCCTTAACCAACATAGACCACAAGAGCTAAGTGTGGAATCTAGTGTTGTAAAACCTTACACCGATTGAAGGTGGTCTACCGACCAAAGTAGTACCAAACATGAACATAGAATCTTGGTGGATCCACTAGCTAGTATTCCTATGGTGGCAACATAGTTTATGGAGCTTGGGGGATATCATGGAAATATCACTCTATGACCTTTTTTGACTATGAGGTTGTCCACCCCGTGAGGACTATGGTGAACCCTACCTTCCCTCCTTAGGAAGGTGCCACCCCTCATCTTCAAGTTCACTCGGTGCTAAGCTATAGTCCCTTTTGAAATGTCTTTAAGCCTTTATTAATCATCATAGCTTAGTTTAGGTCCTAGGGTTTATCCCTTGTATAGTCATCATCGTAGCTCAATACGAATTATAGGAGTATTGTCCTTTCATTACAATTCACACATGTGAGGATAGCACACTTTAGATGATCACATTATGATAAGGCACATAAGTAAGTTATCACCATCCTTATATCATTACATCTTAACCAACAACTCACAAGCCATAAATCAAGACATTTTAATTCAATATCATACCAACCCTAATAAATCTCATCATAAGGTATAATTCAACATAACTTTATCAACTAAACACAAGTAATCATAATTGTAGTAAAAGATTGAGATAACAAGACTTACCCAAATCTCCTTCACAAGCCATCATCCAAGGTTTTACCATCAACCATCCAATTCAACCCAATAATGGGTGTAATATCATCACACAATAGTAATTAACACAATAATGAAGTCAATTGCATCATCCCTATGCCAATTAACTTCAATTCATAACCTAGGGTTAAGGGGAATAGGGTTCATTGTGAATTCTTCAAGAAATAGATCTAATCCCAACAATACATTACCCTAGGCAGTCCATGAATGAATTAGAATAGATAAAACAAGTCCAACAATCAATACATTCATCAATTCCCATCAATTCATAAGCAAGATCCATGATTTGGGGAATTTGGGGAAAGGACATTATCTACATGAAATTCCATCAATTACCCAACAATCTACACTTAATTACGTATAGGCAATCACAATTAATCATAATCAACCATCAATTTAAAGTTTAGAAGAAAACCCATAAGAATAGAAAAAACCTTCAAATTGGGTGTTTTAGAAATCATCTTTGAGAGGACCTCTTGGGGAAAGGAACCCCAAGAGTGAAGAAAACATACCTTAATGAAGATTAATCCACGAAATTCAAGTGATATTCTAGAAAAATTGGTCTTCTTCTTCAAGCTTTGTTCTTCCTTCAATGGAAGTTGAATAGAGAGAGAAAGTAGAGAGAGTTGAGAGCTTTTGGGTTTTGATTTGGGGATTTGATTTGAGTGAGTGAATGTGAGGAAAAATTGATTTAAAATCTATATATAGACCTCCCATGAAATACCCAAAAGACCCCTCACTGAAGTTGACCCATTAATGAAGTCAAACTTGAATTCCAAATTTCAGCTTTTCGTCGAGGAACAAGTTCGCGATGCGGAGCTGCTCCGCAAGATTTTCTAAATTAGTTTTTGAGATAGTGGAGTCCACGAACTACGGGTGACGCAAACTTGTGTTTTGACCAAAGGCCACCCAAGTCTGGGACGCAGACTTCTTTCTGCCATGAGTATTTTTTTTGCTGCTTTGGGAGCTTGCAAAGCCAAGTTTGAGGTCCCTTCGTGGACCCTTAGGGCGAACCTTGGGGGTCGGACCTAGACGTTTTTTGATGTCATGACTCCAAAACTTTCTAAATGGTTTATTAACATTATTTTAGGCCTTATGACAGTGTTACTAACCTTAGATCAACATGTGAGACTCTAGATAAGGTCTTGGAATTTTAGAGTGTTACACATACCTTGATAGGGATCACCCCCAACCATTTCCACAAGCCGAACTTCGATGATCTTTAAAGTTCTTGCTTCCTTTTATCCTTCCTCCTCTGTTCTCCTCTTCTTTTCTCTTCTCTCAAAACCCTAACTTATTTTATAAAAGCGTGAACTGAATAAAATCAGTTTAGACCCCAAATTATTACCCAAAAACAAAATTAAATAATTGGGTGAGGAAAAGACAACTTTGCCCTTTCTCAAATCCGGATTGGACTATCCTTAATCCAAAAGCCCAACTTCCTAAAGATATAACTCACTCATACGAAATCAAAATCGCGCAAACGCAGGGGAGTTCGAAAGACCGTTCCAAGGGCTTTCCAACCATAACAATAACTACCTCTAACTCATGTTGATCTAGTAGTTATGGACGTTTGAAAATGGTTAAAACTAATTTTTTTCACCTTAGTCAATTTTCCAGATTTTTCTTATTCTTTCAAAAAATAAATATTTCCAGGTTTTAACCTCTTTTCTAGTCGTTTCTAGTTTCTAGATGTTATATCAATGCTATCCTATCATAGTTGGCTACATAGTCTTGTGGGACTTCTAAATGATAAAAGACTATAATACAACTCGGTGCTCTATACTACTCTCAAAATAATTAACATAACTTTATGCTCAATTCACCCATTACAAAGAATGGACTTCTTACATCATTTGAAATAATTTTCAAAATATGAGACGTGTTTACCTTCCTTAAAACATGCACTTACGAACTTATCTTTAAAGTCCAATGATTAATATAGGTACATATGTATGTATGTATATATATATATATATATATATATATATATATATAATTAAAAACTCTTAAGTCTTTATGAAATAGAACTTTTAAACTTTTTCTCAAAACTCAGTTTGAACACAATGATTGTCTTTTAAAGATTCTCCAGACTTATAACTTAATTGGAGGGTTCATGCAGAGTTATGGACATGCACAACTCAACTTGAGGACCTAAATAACCATGTAGAAACTCATGAATACAACTCTATTTCGAAACTCATCTTTCTTTCCTAAAACAAACTCAGTTTAAAACTCAACTGTTGGCTTGAAAAATATCTCATGATTTATAATTCAAAATAGGGTTCATGTTGAATTATATATATGAACAAATCAACTCAAGGATCTTTATAGAAATATAGAAACTCAATCCTTAGGAATAGAATTTCAAGAGAATCAGGACTTCAAGAAGTGAAAATCAACTTATCTCAAGAATACTCAAATTTTGGGGTAGAATACTAGATTTCTGTTTTACTGATTCGATAGTAGATGTAGGGCGTGAGGACAAATTATTCCACCACTATGATATCTTTACATACCTGGAAGAACAACATTCTTTAAGAATCTTGAAGAAAAACTTGATTAGAACCCTTAAAACCCTAACTTGAATGAGAAAAATCGAGAAACCCTTTTTTTGAGATTCTTGAATTCATTTCTTGGAATGATCTCTATAGACAAGATTTGTGATTTTCGTTAGTGCTTCATATTTGTATGGAGGAATTTGAGTTGGAAGGAATGAAATTCTTGGGGAAACATTTACCTTGAAGAAGAATCTTGAAAAAGGATTGGAACATTTCTTGAAAAAGATTGAAAGAATCTTGAATGGAATTTTCTACTTTGATTTTTCCTTAGGATTTTGCCCTAGGGTTTGAGAGAGAAGAGAATGATAAATTAAAAGATGGAAATATGATTGTTTAATATTCTATAGGAGTTAAGGAATCTATTTTTAAAGTTTTCCTAGTGGTATCAGGAGAAGAAAATTATCTTATTTACAATTTTCCCGCGGCTAAAACAGAACTGCACTACACCAGTTACTAAAATGGTCATAACATTTTACTAAAAATCGAATTGTTTCAAAATTGGCGGCGTTGGAAAATTAATTCAAAGAAATTTAATTTGATAGATTATGGGCCACGTAACTCTTTATATTCTAAGAGACATGGTCGTTTTAAGTTTACTTAAGTAAAATCTTATGTCAAAACTTAATCGGTAAGTAAACTTTCAACTATACATTGTGTTAGGAGTTTTTAGTGACCTTAATTGATATCCAAATCATTCTCACACAAGATAATTTACCTTAAAACGTAAGAAAAATTAAGAGTCACCCAGTACGACCTTATACGTTATTAAAGAATGGTTTGGGCTTAACTTAAAAATTTTTGGGGTGTTACTGTTTCAGTCTCCCCCGAGTACCTACGAAGTAGATAATTCTTTTTTTGTCGAAGCTGTAACAAAAAACCTTAGCCTCCAAGGAACGTCTCTACTTGGGTATGCCTCACTAGTGTGAGCTGGAGTTGAATTAGAAAGATTAAGTTTAAGAATTGAACAACCATACATATATATATATATATGTATATATATATATATATTAATTAATTAAACTAGTCTTACGCCACGTGTGTTGCACGTGTGTATCGTGTATATTGTATACGATGTTGTAAAATATAATTAATGTTACAAAATTAATTATTTAAGTAATTAGTTATAGTCGAAAGAAAATCAGATTTTTTTGGAAATGATTAGTTGATATTGTCATAGACTAACATGTATTTTGAGATCAAAATGACCAGATATCATTAAAACATTTGAAGTATTAATTTTACTTCATTCAATTTTCTAAACAAATCGAACCGACAAAATTAAAAAGAATTATACATACAAAAATTGTGACCAATAGTCTTTCCTCTTCAGGTTATCAACATAAATGATAGACACCATTTAAGTACATTTTTTTCTTAAATATTCATACTTGAAATTTTGTAATTTAGTAAGTGCATATGATTTCACGTATCAGGATACTACTTTCAGTTCAAGTGCCTACGATCATGAGTAGTAATATAACCCAACCGAATGGATTGGGGCCAAGTCCCAAGGGAGCAGTTAACAGTCGAGAATCAAATAGAAAAGTAAAACTTAGTTCTAATCAATAATAGCTATAAATATTAATGTATAAAATCATACTAAATCAAAAAGTTACACGAAAGTCAATTATCAATGTGGAGTTTGTATTCAACTATTAAATAAAAAATAGCAAAAATATGAGGATATGAAATAGGAAGACGAGATCCTTGGGATGTGATAGGAATATGGATAAAATAAACAACCGGGTAGATTCTATTGATAGTAAATCGCTAAACATTTGTAATTAAGCTAGCCTTTAGTGGGGGTAATTTTTTTCTTGAACAATTTATCCCGAATCAACTCGGTTTCTCTCAAACACCGAGTTGCAGCATTTAAGCACACCCTTCGCCTTAGCTCATTCACTCTCTTGAGCTGAATGTGTGGGAGAAGGTCTAGGATTCACTCTATCAAGCTGAACCACGATGACCTAATAACTAAAGGCTATCGATTTAGTAGTTTTGATTTTAAAACCTCTCTCGAGCAAGCCAAAAACACGAAGATGAAATCGTATTTGCAACTGCAATCCCATTAAGTTCAAACACAACTACTAAACGAAATTACATTTAAATAGCAAATGAACTCTCATTGAGCAATACCCAATAGTAAATTTAACACATATTCACATAATCACACCCCAAGAACTTTTGGTTTTAGCTAGACATGAAAAAGAGATAGAAATCGATACCGATTAGTGTTTCCATCAAATGGGTATGATAAATAATGTCTTTAGACATGTCAAAGATAAAGATTCTTCAAGACCCACTTCCAATTTCTTGGAATTGAAAACTTTAAAATCTTCAAAGCTCAAGAACAATGTCTTCAAAAAACACTAAAACTAAAAATGTCTAAAATTTTCTATATTCTATTCCAAAATTCAATTCTAGATAGATAGCTAACAATTCAAATAAGTATTTATAGTGTTCAAAAAATTGCGGTATGAAGGACCACTAGGCGCAGTTAGTTGGGATCATCGACACACTCAGCGATTCTCCCTTTTATCTTGTTCATCGCCTTTCTGCTTTTGCCTTCAGCATCTTCGCATTTTAAATCATTGGGCGATATGGTGCTGCTTCGCAAAACTTTTCGACGATGCGGAGACTGCTACATTTCATCACCAACTTGATCTTTTCCTCCAGGGCTCAGCAGACTGGAACATTAAGTGAGATTAAGGCCTTTCGGCGACTTGCCTAATGGATTAGGTGATCCTCAGGCTTTCATTTATTCATTCTTTCACCCGCCTTGTTTCTTTTTTTGTTGATAGCGTCCATGCTTTGTCTCTCAATTCAAATACCTGAAACTTTAGGATTTACATCAGTTATTGAGACACAATATGTGTTTGAGGACATTAATTCTATCAAAATATAGCCCTAAATGAGTACAAATTTTGGACTCATCAATGACACTCATGAGGATTATATATTTCAATATGTTATGTTTATACATAATCTTTCTTTTATAAAATATTAGGACTAAATTAATATTTGAGTAAGACTATCATAGAGAGGTAATTTTAGTAAAATAAAGAATACGTTGTTATAACCAATGATGGTCAAATAAATTGAGTTTGACCAATACTTTGTTTATATATATATATATACTAGTTCTCGAACACGTGCAACGCACATATATTTCATACCATTTTAAACTACACGAACACACAATCAACTATGAACCTGTGTGATCCAACATAGTCCATGTCCACATTTCAAAGTTCAAATATGCAAAGGCATTCACAGATCAACTTATATCTGAATTTGAGTTTTATTGCAACAAAAACTTTTCATAAGTAGATATTATACTAAAAGAAGTGAATATGCTGCTACATTAGCAATAATACAAAAAGTTTTGATCAATATTTGTAGCTAAATCAATTATATTGGAATAGATTTACCTGAAGTAGACTCTTTTTGGAGGAGAAATCTAGCCAAAGAAGGAAAATGAAATAATTGGAGAAAACCCACCTTATGATACACTTTATAGAGTATTTAACGAATGTGAAAAGATTGATCAAAATAAGTATCATTGAGAAGATTAAACTATGTACAATCAATAATGACAAAGAAATTTTATATATTAAAATATGAATGAAGAATGTAAAAAGAAGTTACTATTGGAAGATGAAAGAAAGAAAATTTAATGAGTGAAATAAATTTTAGAGTTCCAACACACAATAATTGTAGGAATAGTAAATAAAAGTTTTTCTTGGAAAAGTTAAATTTATAAAACAAAATTACGGAAACATGAAAAGACATATGGAAAATTAAAAGATCAAATACTATTAAAATAAATATAAAAAGATAGAGATGAAATTTAACTTTAAAAGATACATGAATCTACTTTACTTTCTTGTCTTTAAGGAATAATTACTCATTTGTACCTTTTTAAAATTTGTGTGAGAAATTTGAAAGGTCAAGATTTTGAAATGTGAATAAGAAGAATATATATGTGTGTATATATATATATATATATATATATCATATTTTAATGTTAATATATGAAAAACATAACCTTTGGTGAAAAATATTTCAGTTATTTAACTTTCAACCTTATCTTTGTAAAATTGTAATCTTCTCCTTTTTTTGCCTCATGCATATCATATAGTTTTTGTGTAATGAAAGTATCTAATATGTTATAAAAGTAGAATTGTGATATAAGAAATTATTGAAGAATAAAATTTAAAGTATTATTTATAGAATCTATAATTTGATTTAATATTATTTTATGTTCATACTTAAAAAATAATCATTATTTTTGTATATAGCTAGCAAAAAGTGTATCTTATAACATAACATTTTCTCAATTTAAAATGAACACAAAATAAGAGAAAATTCAAACTTAAAAAATTTCATACTCAAAATCAATATAGATATAAAAAAAGAAAAAATATACAGAACAATACATAGTGAATGAAGAAGGAAGACATCGATATATGTTCATACTATAATTACTGGAGTGTTTCATTTGATTGAAATATCTTGCCACTAACAATTTACTTTCTCCTTTCATTTTTTCTTACATATCTATTTATAAAATACTTATCACGACTATATCAGCATCTTATAAGTAAAAGTGAAATATATTTTTGAAATAATGGATTTAACATCAAAACTAATAATTTAATACACGACGTTGATGCCCGTTGTTATATCAAATTAGAAAGAAACTCATTTGTTTGAAGGTAAAAGAATAAAAAATGAAAAACAAATAAAAAATATCTTACGCAAATCATCTGACTATTTTCATATTTTTTTATTATTATCGTCTTTACACAACTTTTTGTCACTATTCACACATGAAAATCAAAAGAAAATAAAACGAGTGTGAATTAATGAATGATTTGGTAAATATCTTCACCAACTCTTTTTTATGAGGTACTTCGAATTTCATTGAATTTTGAACTTTATCAACTGTTGTGAATAACTACCCTTGATATTTTTATAAGAAGAAGAAGAGTGAAATCATGAAAACAATCATAGTTTAAAAGGGAGAGAAAACTCATCTATTTATATTTAACAAATAGTAGTATGAATAGGTCCTAATTGCGGCTTATTTAAAAAGTTACAACCTTTCGAAAAGTCACTACATATCTAAAAAGGCACAACCCTTTGAAAAGTCACAACCCTTTGAAAAAATCATAATCCTTCGAAAAAGTCACAACTCATCGAAAATGTCATAATTCATCAAAAAAGTCACATCCCTTTGGAAAAGTCACAACTCTTTGAAAAAATCACAATTTTGTTATGTGAAAAGATATCTACTTTTAATATAATTAAATTAATAAATATAATACATAGAGTATTTTAATTGATGGTATTATAGTAATTCAACATTCAAGTTTGGTAGTTCATGCTTTTAAGGTGATATATAGATATATATAAATAGATGAAATGAAATAAACTTTTTGGGAAAGGCAAGTACAAACAAAGGGACACGACAGGGCAATAACGGAAGAAAGTCCAAATCTAAACTTTCCCTTCTATTTGACAATCTAATTCAAGCACAAACACTATTTGGTGCAACATCCAAATTACCAAAATAAATATACAAGGAAAAATTAAAAGAACAATGTGAGACATCAAGACATGACGTATATGAGTTTTCACTATGAAAATATGAGAAATACAAATAAAAATGTGTGAATTAAAAAAGGGATATGGGTCAAAAATGCCCCTCAACTTTACTTTATTGGTTAACTTTACCCTTACCATTAAAATGAAGTTATTTATACCCTCACCGTTAGCGAACTTGTCATATATACCCTTATTTAGACGGAAACCCTCAAATAAATCAAAATCAATCAAATTTCAATTAAAATTACCCAATTATCTCCTAACCAAACCCGACCCGACCCGACCCATTGTACTGAACAAATAATTTAAAAAAAAAACCTCTCTTCTCTTTCTCTTTCAGCAACTTACAATGACTTCTTCTTGCTCCACCATCAAAAGATAATAAGAATTCTCTTAAGCAACATAATGATAACTCTCTTCGTCCTCTTTCTTTTCTTTATTAATTTTCCTCTGATTCCGACGAATTGGCGCACGATCCGTTCTTCTTACTCTTTCTCCGATTCCAAAGAACCGGACAAATTGATTTGAACCGATGTTTCCGCCTGACGATTACCAACATGGTTTTCCGAGATTAAACAAATTAAAATATTGGGATTTTTTGTTCAAATCAATGGAGAAAAATTGAAAGCAGGAAATATAGAAGAAAATATAGTGTAAAAGAAGATGGGGGTGGAGCAGTGAGGCAGAAGGGTTTGGACCTCTTGATTTTTGATTGTCACCTTGCCAGGACAGGATGTGAATCAGCAATTAAGTTTTTCAGTTGTATTTGTCACCATTGAAATCGCTCAAAGGTTGTTCGAGTACAAGGAAACATCACCAAATACTCTAATGGTGTTGTCTCATTTATTATTATCTATATAAGAATGATTTGTACCATTGCAGTAGCTTTTCATTTCCTTTAATGGTGTTTTTTTATTTGTTGGTTTATGTACATTGAATTGTACATTAGTGTGAAAAATCACAACTTTGACAACATTGGGGAAGAAAGTTTGAAGTTTCAGAAATGTTATTTGGTTTAGTGGGTTGGATCCAAATTAAAAGAGGGAATCAATTTTAAATGGATAATTTGAATTGAAATTGGGAATTTGGGGTCGATTTGGGGTAAATGTTAATTTGGAGGGTAATTATGACAAGTTTGCTAACGGTGAGGGTATAAATAACTTTACTTTAACGGTAAAGATAAAATTAACCAATAAAGCAAAGTTGAGGGGTATTTTTGACCTTTTTCCCTTTAAAAAAAGAGTAAAGTAAAAATAATAATTTAAAACTAATTTTTTTGTGGATGTTTTTAAAATTGTTTTTGCATGAATAAAAAATATTATGGCATCTGTAATAAATTTTACAAGCAAATGACTAAATAAATAAATTTTACCATCAAAATAATAAACCAAAGTTAGTCGTTGAAAATTCACATGTGAGAAGCGTATATATATATATATATATATAGTGTTTTTTTCTTAATAAAATATCAAAAGAAAAATATTAAACCCGTTAGACGAAAAGGGCAAATCTGGGTCATTTATGTAACAATATGGATATATATGAATCACCTTTGTAGCGAGGAATATATCAACTTAATCCTAAAATAGGGGAACATATAAGACCTCTAGATTCTTTTAAAAGTTTTTTCAAACTAGTTCTAAATTGACATTTATATCAAACTAATTCTTTAATCATCATTCCTTTGATTATCATGTAACAAAAGAACCACATATTTCTATGACAAATCCAATTAATTTTCAAAAATCTGTTGCTAAAGTAAATTTGGAATAAAACTTATTATGTTTCCAAATGAAGTAGGAAATATGGTAGGTCATGTGTATATATATTTTATATGGTCATTAAATCCGATTCCAATGCAAATTAGGAATGCAACTAATTAGTTTCAAAATGAACTAGGAAATATGGTAGTCCACCTCTATGTATATTTCATATTGTCAATATATTTTCCAAAATAATTTAGGAAAGTAATTTATTATTTTTCCAAAATAATTTAGGAAAGTAATTTATTATTTTTCCAAAATAATTTAGGAATGCAATTTATTATATTTCCAAATGAACTATAAGATATGGTATGTCTTCTTTATATATAGTTCAGTGTCACTCAAATTTATTATACACAAAGCCATAGGAAGATTTGTCCACAAAGTAATATAACAATGAAGCAGTAACAACATGTGTTTACAAGTTGCTCTTATTGAGAATCAACAACTAGTAGTACATTGATGGCAGAAGCAATGCTTGTATAGACACGTTCATACTGTATGATGGTGTCTACGCAATTATTGGTTCCCTCCAGCCACAAATGTACTCGTTGATTCATAAAGTATGATGGTGGCTATGAAAGCATTGCTTCTGCGCAGTCCTTCTGATCCCACATCACTCTTGTATCTGAGCAGCTAGTCATGTATGAAAAGCACACAAATAATGTGGCATCGTAACCTTTATACACTGTCTAAACAATTGCCTTCCATTGAGCTCACAATAGCAAGCGCAACTGATTGGTGATCAAAATAATCCATAAAGCCATAGGAGGATTTGTCCTTCCTTATGAGCTTGTATCCCTCAAGGGGACTGCTGTTTCTAGAGAAGCTCATAAGGAAGGACAAGTCATCCTATGGTATTGTGGATTACTTTGATCACTGATCAGTTGCACTTGCTTTTGTGAGCCTCAATGGAAGGCAAATCTTTGGACAATGTATAAAGGTTACAGATGCCACATTATTTGTGTGCTTTTTAGTATACGTGACTAGCTGCTCAGATGCAAGAGTGATGTGGGATCAGAAGGAATGCACGGAAGCAATGCTTGCATAGTCACCATCATACTATATGAATCAAAGAGTACATCCGCGGCAGCAGGGAGCCAATGCTTGCGTAGACACCATCATACAATATGATGGTGTCTATACGAGCTTTGCTTCTGCCACTGATGTACTACTAGTTATTGATTCTCAATAAAAGCAACTTGTAAACACCTGTTATTACTGCTTCATTGTTCTATTCTTCTCTATTGACAGTTTTTCAGCTTCCTTTAATACCATCAGAATGTATTGGATCTATAGTTTGAATTCTGTTTAAGAATTAAGGTTTTAATTTCTTTTTGCACAAAAAAAAAAAAGTGTTTAGAGATTATTTTGTTCTAACATTATGTTTTATGAATAAATCTGAAGTTCTCTTTTAAAAGAAAAAATTGCAAGACCGATACTTGTTTGACATCATTGATACATTGATTCAAGAACAATTTGTTTCTTGTCGTAAATACTGTTAAGAGACAAATTACAACAATATTGACATTTAGCTTATATATGTAGACACTCTATTTCACACTTACCTTTCCATGTATTAGTGACCAGAATTGGCGTCTAACAAACCACCCCCATTTCTTAAATTCTTTGTCCTTTATGAAACATCAATATCCACACCTTTAATTAGCACCACTGGACCACAATAACTGCAACTTCCTCATTTTTGTCACGATGTTCCTCTGGTTTTTCATTTCGTGCAATCAATGCAGTGACCCTTTCAATTCTAGGATAGTCCCTTTGCTAATAAAACGACCATCAAATTCATTCACACACCAAACATTAGGAAGCATTTTCTAATAGCAATGCATCTTTTGATTCATTCTCAGGTAATGCTAATAGTCCATGTGAATTAGTATCTTGGTTGCGGAAAGGGGTCATCTGGTACTTCGATCTTCTGAGTTATGACTAGCCTGGATAATGTGATAATTTCCACGACAAAAGTTGTCATGTCCTTCCATTCGTTAGTGGTATTCGATGGTACATCGTACTGTATGATGTTTGTATTTCTTGGATACATGCTAATTTCAAAAAAAATATGCTTGTTTTATTTCCTCGGAGTTGCAACTTGAAAATCTGATAACAGGTATCAATTGATTCTCACATGATACTGACCTTTCCGAAGTACTGGTACATATTGATACTAATTTAACAAAGAAGAATTGATATGCAGAGCATGCTTACACCACACAATTACTATGCATAGCCCTTTTGTTAAAGTGTGTGAGCTTAAATTGTTATAGAAAACACTTTTAATTATTTAATTATATTCTCAACAACTTCCTAGTACAAACACTTCGAGGAAACAATGACCGGAAACAGCTCCAAGACAAAACTTATCAACTCAAGCCATTAACATTGTAACAGTCATACTCTATGATGTCAACAATACAAATGCCCAAAGGGAGACGAAGATCCTCCAAAGAATCATACATTGCAACCCAAACACAAAATTACAATATTAAACACAAACCCTGCATCCCCTTCACCCCTCAGAGGGAAAAACACTTCCACTACAATAAAACAACTTTTAGTGGTAATAACTATACATATTAAGAAAGACAAATGAAGTTTTTATCGACAATAGTTAATTGCAATAAGATCCAATGCAGCTACTAACTTTAGGAACTTTTTCAAAGTGTGTTAATTGTCTCTTAAATAACATATTTAGCAGCAATTAATCTATTATTATTAATTAGTTGCTGCTAATTAAAAGACCATTTCTGGTGTAGTCTTTGTTTGATAGTAAATATTTCCGTATGACCATTGATTCGGGGGCTGCACAATCAACAAATTATAGTGATCGCATGATTGAATATTAAGAATTTCACAAAAGTTACATATTTTGATAATTGTTCATAGAATGTTCGGTTGCTAAAACTGAAAGGTATATAATGGATGGGAGTTCAAGATGGACTTCATTGTTATTTTGGAAACTATATTTCTTTAATCAGAAATATAATGAAATTGACATAATTATTAAACCTGATAATTTTATGAGTGAATAAATTCTGGTGTTTCTCAAGAAGCTAATGAAATCAAGATATGTATGTTAGAGTGTCTACATAAACTAAATATCGGTGATATGGTAATTTGTTGTCTCTTAACAATATTAATAACATGAAGCAAATGTTGTTTTATCCTGTACCATTAAAATACTTAGATTTTTTTTTTTTGAAGAATTTGATAAGAAACAACAAAGTTTAAAGAGTATTCACACCTAGAAAATTAAAACCAGCAGAGAAAATAGAATGTGAAACAGATTAGAAACAATATACAAAATATTTTTCTCAAAGAAAAAAAAGCTAGCCCACTGAATGTACAGTGTCCCCTTAAGAAAATTATTCCCCTCAATTACTCAAGTTACTTGGAATATATCCTCCCAAAATAGACCAATCTTATTCACCGATGTATCAGTACATATAACCACGATGTAAGCGATCAATCAACGACATTAAAGTACACATTAAACACTAGATTTAGCAATTGTAGAAGAAGTCCTGAAAATTGGTTGTTTTAAAATGAGAGGAAATCCTTGTATTTATAGACAACAAAGGATAGTGTGAACATATGATTATTGTGCCTTATCGAAAAGGTTACAACCCTTTGGAAAGTTACAACCCTTCGCAAAGGTCACAAGCTTTCATAAAAGTCACAACTTTTCATAAAAGTCACAACTCTTAATAAAAGTCACAACTTTTCATAAAAGTCACACTCTTCATAAAAGATGCAAATCTTCATTTACCATTCACACCTTTTAAAACTCAACAATCCCCCTCATGAATGGGGAGTGTCTATAAGACAAAGAAACATACAAGTGTGTATACTTTACTAGCAAGAACTAGTTACATCTTGATAAGTAGGTTTCACTTTAAACTTTCTGTCAGGAACATGTTTAGATATGCTCGGTAAATCGATAGATTTTACATCTTTGAACCGTCAAGTTAATGTGTATACGTAGACAACCATATGTCCCACAATCAATAATTACCGTGTAATTGTTGTGTTTGTTTCAACCATGATCACTTCCTTGTTTCTTGAGTGTACAAAGAATAGTCTTTTTATGATTGTTTTCTTTGAAGGGCTTCCGTTTCGCACTCATATAGGTTATTTATAACAAGTTTTGTTGCATCGATACACTATTTGGTAAAATCTTCCAAACTTAGCAAATCATTAACAACATTAAACTTTATTAACTCTTTAACAAGGCTTAATGTTTTATCCTTAAACCTAACCACTGTCTTCATCATGAGAATGAATTGAGTTGGTTAATAATGTCGAACTACCACTCGCAAGTTTGTTTTCTCCTTGAACCTTGATCATGAGATCTCCAATCTTCTAGGTAGAGTTTACCACAATAATGACTTGTCCTAAGCCATAAACTCATTCCCTTAGACGATCCTTCAACTAATTTCTCTCTAATTAGGCCTTTTTGTGAGTGGATCTGACACATTATTCTTTGAATTTACATAGTCAAATGTGAGAATTCTACTAGCGAGTAGTTTTCTAACGGTATTATATCTACATCTTATATGGCGAGACTTTCTGCTATACAACATCCTCCATGTCCTACCTATTGCATCTCGACTATATAAGTGTATGCATACTGATGCCATAGGTTTGGGCCAAAAAGAATATCTATCAAAAAATTCTGAAGTCTTTCAACTTATTCATTGACCTTATCTAGAGCGACAAACTCAGAGATCATTATATAGCTAGTGATACATGTCTGTTTAGAATATTTTCAAGACACTTCTCCTCCCCAAGACTAAATACATATCTATTCGTAGATTTTACTTCATTTGATCAAGCAATCCAATTTGCATTACTATATCCTTTTATTACTGTTCAATATTTGTTATAATGCAACACATAGTTTTGAGTATGTTTTAAATACCCCAAAATTCTTTTCACTGTCATCCAAGAATGTTGATTGGGATTATTCGTGAACCGACTTAGTTTATAAATAGCACATGTTATATCTGATTGTCTATCTTTCCTTGTATACATAATACTTCTCAATACTCTAGCATAATCCGATTGTAAGTAATTTTAGCCTTCATTCTTTTGAACTGCAAAACTCACACTTATTGGAGTTTTTAAAATATTAAAATCCAAATATTTGAACTAGTCAAGTACCTTTCTAATGTAATGGGACCATGACAATGCTAAACATTACGTTTTCTAATGATTTTTATACCTAAGATTGCATTAGAAACTCCAAGATTTTTCATCTCAAAGTTTCTTTCTAACATATGTTTAGTAGCATATATGTCATAAGTGTCTCTATGATGATAAACATGTCATCGACATACGAACAAACAAACAATGACCATGTAATTTGGAGTCTCTTCAATGTAAACATATCTATCACTTTTATCATTCTTAAATTTGTTTGCCAATGAGGTTTGGTCATATTTCTCATCTCACAGTGTTTGTGTGCTTGCTTTAGTCCACAAAGTGACTTTAAAAGTTCGCACACTTTCTTTTCTTTACCAGCAACCACAAAACCCTCGGGTTGTTCCATGTAATTTCTTCCTCCAATTTCCCATTTAAGAAAGTTATTTTCACAATCATTTGATGATGTTGGAGGTCATATGCCACAACTGATGCAATTAACATACTAATGAATAATGTAATTCTAGTTATTGACGTGTATGTGTCGGAAAAATCAAGAACTTCTTTTTTTCTAAAACTTTTGACAAAAATTCTTGCTTTGTATTTTTCAATAGTTTCATTGACTTTCATTTTCCTTATGAAGATTTACTTTGAACACAAATGTTCATTTTCTTGAGGAATGTCAATGAACTTTCAATATGGTTGCTCATGATTAAATCAATCTCACTATTGACATTATCATTACAAGAATGAGTCCATAGAAGGCATAAGAAATGTTACAAAATTAGATTCGAAGGAAGTAGATGTCATTTGACATTTACCACGCCTTGAAATCTCTTTATTAAGTACATTCTCCTATTTCTCTTTCCAAGATATTTTAGACCATGTATTAGACTATCCAAGTCTAATATTACAGTCAAGAGTCTTATATTTTATTTCAACCCTTTTAGAAATAGGTACTTGAACTTTGGCTAGAAACTCCCACACTTTAAAATATTTCAAGTTGAATTTCCTTCCTATCAATTTCTCATACAGAATAGATTGTGTCCTGGACAAAATAAACTCTTTATTGTTTTTCTTTCTGAACGGACAAAATAAAAAACTTTTTGTTGTTTCCTTTTGCTATAAGAACAACTTCTCCACACAACGTTTCTGGTAAATCTAAACTTATAAGTAATGTATTCATCATTTCCTTCAAAGTTTGATTTTTTCCATTATGCTATTTCATTTTATTGAGTTGAATAGGGAAATGTAATGAAATAGCAAAATGGAAAATAATCGAACTTTGAAGGAAATGATGGATACATTATCCCCTATGAGGTAACTTTTCTCATAAATATTTTGTTCCTATTTAGTACAGTTTTGTAGGATATGAACATTGTTCAGAGTCAACACCTTGTCAAATGTAATTTTTAGAAGGACCTTTTCATAACTTTCAATTTGATTGATATAGAACTACCCATGAACATAGTATCATCGGGTCCAATAAAGGCAATAAAATCCAAATGTTTTTTCACAAAACATGACATATGACTATTCACCTATATTCATGTCTATACAAACAGTTTTATTTTGATAGACATATTTTTTCATGAAAAATCACAATATTTTAAGTGACTTTTTTTCATAAAAGATCATAATTATATTGAACAAGTATACATATAATTTGGTATTTTCATACTGATAATACCCTATACTAGTCAACGACCACAAATATCAAATATACTCCATGAATTTGTAGGTGTAACATAATAGAAAAGTATCATTGAATTTCATATCTTGTGATCCAAATTTAAATTAGACACTAAGTCTATTTATCTTTATCATAAGCAAGAAATCCCCAACTTTTAAATATGACCTCAAAAATATTTTTCGATTATTTGAAAATAGTGTATCCAAATATTTTTTCCCATGCTATCAAAATGTAATTGACAATATGAAACCTCTTTGTAGATCTTATTCTAAAAAAAAGTTATAGTTCTTCAATTCCCTTGTCATCGGTCTTTTTTTTCTTTCACAATTAGACATACCACTAAGTATTTAGAATACTAACAGTAAAGAATTTTTTTTTGTACAATTTATTTCTATTTAACAATGAGGGTTTGTAGAAATACAAAAGGACAATATTGAATTATTAGGTAAAATTTTCATATCCTTCAAACCAGTTGCACAGTCTAAATTATCTAGAGTAGAAAACTACAAAAAAATTGGTCTAATCAAATTTCACACGAAGTACAAAACTACAAAAGTTTTTTAGTCTCCAAACAGAATAAAACCTATCTTAGATTATTACATAAATATGCTTTTCTTTTTAAATAGCCTTCCAACTATAATATTTGAGATACTATCTTATCAAACTAAAATATGCATATCTCATTCTTCAAACTAATGAATTTGAAGTGTCACATCTCAATCCTAAACTATGGACGTGACTGGCACTCAAAAATTATTGGTTTCCCCAAACGAACCTTTGTCTTGACTCAACTCTCTGCAGAAGACTTACTTAGAAATAAAAGAACTTTTAAAAGTAAACTATAACTCAAATCTCAAAAGATAAAATCAGAAACGTTTAAAGAAACATTCAACTTTCCAAAAGAGGCAACTCAAGTCTCGACATGAACAATTGAAAATGAAAAGTCTCATGAAATAGAATTTATCTATTTGTTAAGCCTCTAACACCGTTAGGGATGTCGGAACAAGACCCCTGATAATCCTAATAACTAAAATACTGGAAAATATAAAGAAGGGATTCTCCGAAAGCAAGGAGGCTAACTAATACTCTGGAACTCAACTGGATCAATGAAACACTAGATACTTATCGTTGTTACATGTATCTACATCGTAAAAGATGTAGGCCAATATGGCGTCATTTCATTCAATATTTGAGCATGTGAGGGGAAATATAAAACATGACACAAGCTTGAACTGGAACTGAAGAAACACGTACCTCGTCTCAACTCAACTCATTTTAATATAAAGCAATGATAAAGATGCAATATAAAAAAAGTTTTTAAAAAAATAGATAAAAACTCAATGTATTGAAAAATATAATAATATAATATTTGTATACAAAAATACAAAATAACTATGTTTAAGAGATTCTCTAACTGACAAACATCACTCTAAGCTATGTGATAATACAACGTCTAGACCATGATGTCAGAACTGTCCTATACTTTGCCGAGGTATAGAACTCCTTAAATAAGTGGATCCACTAGTCTATGACAAAAAATCAATAAAGGTATCATCCAAAAAGTATGACCATTTTCTACCACATTAGTTACATGGTTTATGTGGGTTGTGAGTAGTTAGAACTCTCCTCCGTATTGGTGCTCAATACTACTCCTAATAAATAACTTAGCTCATTGTGTTTTAAAGAAAACATTTCCTCCTCCTCAACTTTAAGATTATTACTCAAAAGGTTTTCTCTTAAAAGAGATGATACTCAAAATTGCACATGAACTCTTTTGGAAATCAGTGTTTCCTTCTTTTCTGATATGTACTCTTGGGAATACTTATTTCTCATATACCATTTTAAAGAAAATGAACTCAGCTCTACTCTTCTCCAAACTCAATGCTCAAGTCCTAAACAAGTTTTAAAATAGTAAAAAGACTTTTTAAAACGACTCGAAGAACTCTCAAGATTTGACTGTTATCTCTAACTTGAATATGAATTATGAATTTTAGGTTATGATTCTCATTGTGAATGAATTTTAGATGTTTTGAAGTAGTTTAGAGTAGTTAGAATCAATAAGGGGTTAAGGGACACTTTAAGAGAATTTAGGCGGGCTAAACGATGGAAAAAGGGTGGGGTAGGCGACCCTGGGAAGGTGCACTGCTGGCCTGGGGTGCCAGGCCCTAAAATTCATAGTCTTTATTTTGGCACAGTGATGGTGTGCCACACAAGACCTGCTAGTTCATCTGGGGCGCGCCGCACCACCCTTCCACCAGGTCAATGCGACGAACTTTTTTTTCTCGTTTTCTAACCCTAATTCGTCTAGAATCAATATATTCTCAAATTGATTTTAGATTCAACAACCCAATAAAGTATACAAAAATCTACTCTAAACTACAATGAAACTCAATACGATTCAACAATCAAGATTACAAATGAAACTTTAAGAAAACTAATCAAGAAATTAAATCCTTCAACTTTGAAGAATGATTTTATGCTGAAAATAACAGGATTGGAGTGTGGGTGAATGAACCAAACACTATGAGAACTCACATACTTCTTAGGGATTAAACACTTGGTGAAACAACCTTCGATTCGCAAGAAAACTTGAAGAATGTCCTGGCTTTTCTCTTTTCCTCCTCTTCTTGAACTTCTGTCAAAATCCTATCGTAAATTAGGATTTGTAAAAATGAAAAAAAAATCAATTTAGACCCCTAAATATTACCAAAATTCGTTTGAAACTGATTGGGTAAGGAAAAGACCAAACTATCCATCATATTGACGGGAAACTTTCCTTAAATGGACATCCGGACTTTAAATGTACATATCTCCCTCATAAGAGCTCAAAAAATAGCAAACTCGGTGGCGTTAGAACGAGGATTCCAAGAACTTCCATTTGACATCTTATAGGCTACCTGAATTATCGTGTACTGAAAGTTATGGTCGTTTGAACTTGACCCAAAACTCATAACCTAAGCCTAACTTGCAACATTTCAGATTTTTCTATTCCAAATTTAGTTCTTTCTGTTCTTAGCTCTTTCATATACCGATGTGTTAACATATCTCCCCCTTGGAACATTCATCCTCGAATGAGATTACTCTAAGCAGATAAGGGTGGTAACATCTAACAGCCAACATAAACACTCAATATGCAAAGTAACACTACATTTCAACTAAAATATATGCCAAGGAAAGGATAAGTACCTTAATTCTAAATTTATTTGGGCTCAAAGAGATGTGGGTATATCTTCTTCATATCCTCCTCAACCTCCCAAATATTTTCCTCAACAAACTGATTCCTCTACAGAACCTTGACTGATGCTACCTCCTTGGTTCTCAACTTGTGAACATGGTGATGTAGAATCTGAACGAGAATCTCCTCATAAGATAAAATATTCTTAATACCAATCTCATCAGTAGGTGTGATAATTTAAGGATCATACATACAATTCTTAAACATGGAAATGTAAAATACCGGATGTACTGTAGCTAATTCTTACGGTAGCTCATATTCATAAGCTACATTGTCAGTCCTCTTGGATTCCTGTAAGGACAAATATATTGGGGACTAAGCTTCTCCTTCTTGCCAAACCTTATAACACCCTTCATGAGGGAAACCTTCAAGTAAAACAAATCATCTTATCCAAACTCTAAGTGTATTCTCTTAATGTCAGTTTAGGATTTCTGACGACTCTATATTATTTTCAACCTTTCTTGAATAATCTTCACTTTCTCCATAGCTTGATGAACCAAATCAGGTCTATCAACCCAGCATCAGAAGAGAGTCATCTGATGCTAGAATGATAACTATTGTTGTAAGCAAACTCAATGAGATATAAGTGATCATCCCTATTACCCATAAAATTGGTCACACGATCCCTCAACATATCCTTTTAAGTATGTGCACTCTGCTTGACCATCATTCTGAGGATGAAAAACAATACTCAAATTTACCTTTGAACCAAACCTTTTTGGAAAGACTTTCAAAATTGTGTGGTGAATTTCACACCTCATCTAAGATGATGGACACCAGAAATCCATGAAATCTGACTAACTATCTAATATATAACTTAGCATAATCATTTGTTGAATGGGTAGTCTTTACCGGTAATAAATGGGCTGATTTAGTCATTCGATCTACAATCGCCCAAATTAAATTATGTTGCCTGCGAGACCATGGTTAACCTGTAATGAAATCCATATTGATCATCTCTCACTTCTATTTTTAGAATATTTATGTTCTGAGCCATACCGCTGGGCCTCTGGTGCTCTACCTTGACTTATTGTAAATTCGAGCATTTAGCAATGAAATATGTGATACACTCCTTCATACTACTGTACAAATAGACTTCTATGAAGTCACGATATATATTTGTGGAACCCAGATGAACAGAATATCTAGGAGATACGAGCTTTCTCCGTGATCCTTTCTTGGAACTCATCCACCCTTGGCACACACAATCTACCTTGGTACCTCAATACATCATCTTCCCCTTGTTCAAAAGCCACAACTTTTTGCTTATAAAATATTTGCCTTTAATTCAAGAAAATAAGATCTTGGTGTTATTTCTTTTTTACCTCAGACACTAATGATAATTTAGCCTCATTCATCACCACTACTCCTCCTTCATTGGAATCCATTAGCCGAACTAGTAATCGTGCAAGTCTACGCACATCTTTTTCTATCTATATCTTGTCATATTCAACATGGTAAGTACTACCAAGGACAACCTACTCAAGGAATCAACAAAAACATTAGCCTTACCTCGGTGATAGAGAATACTTTTGTGATAATCCTTGAATAATTCCAACCGCCTCCTCTGTTTGAGATAGATCTCTTTCTAGCTGAATATACTAAAGGCTCTTGTGATAAGTGAACACATCTACAGGAAAACCATAAAGATAATGACGTCATATTTTCAAAGAGAATACTACATAAACCAACTCTAGAACATAGGTTGTGTAATTCCTCTCGTTAATCTTAAGTTGTTTGGAGGCATAAGCCATAACATTGACATTCTGCATAAATACACAACCCAGTCCAACTCTGGACACATCACAATATATCATAAAACCTTGTGTACCTTCTGGTAAGGTCAATATTGGGGCAGTAGTCAAACGTTTTTTCATTTCCTGAAGATTTTCTCACAGGCTTCAGAACATTGAATCTTCACGATTTTCTGAGTCAACTTGGTCAATGGGGATTAAATAGATGAAAACGCCCGGACAAACCTTCTATAATAACTAGCTAATCCTAAGATGCTCCTAAGATCATTTGGAGATGTGGGTCTAGGCATGTTTTGCACTACCTCTATCTTTTGAGTGTCAACTCGAATCCCATCACCAGAAATAATGTGGGCTAAATGCAACAAACTCAAGATGAAATTCACACATAGAAAATTTATCATATAAATCTCTATCCTGGAGAGTTTGAAGAACTATTATGAGATGACTAGCATGATGTTCCTCTTTCCTCCAATAAATTAGAATGTCATCAATGAATACGATAACAAATATTTCTAGATAAGGCTTGAATACTATATTCATAAGATCCATGAATGATGAAGGAGCATTAATTAGGCCAAAAGACATAACCAGAAACTAATAATGACCATAGGAGGTTCTGAAAGCTCTGTTAGGGATGTCTTTTTCTCTTACTCTCAATTGATGATATCCTAATTTGAGGTCTATCTTAGCAAAACAAGTGGCACCCTGAAGTTGAACAAAGAGAGCATCAATTCTCTAAAGAAGATACTTATTCTTGATAGTGACCTTGTTCAACTGACGGTAATCTATACACATTCTACGAGAACATTTTTTCCTCCACACAAATAAGACCGGAGCGCCCAAACGTAGACACTTGGTCGAACAAATCCTTTCTCAACAAGGTATTTCCACTGATCTTTTAACTCGTTCAACTCAGCTAGAGCTATTCTATATTGAGGAATAAAGATAGGATGAGTATCATGAAGGATATCTATACCAAAGTTGTTTCTCTCTCAGGAGGGACTCCGGGAAGATCCTGGAAAGACCTCTCAAAACTTACCAATAACTAGAGCTGATTGAGTAGGTGGTGTCTCAACACTAGTGTTATTAAGTCGGACTCAGTGATAGATGCATCCCATGAAAACTAACTTTATGTCCTTAAGGTACAAAATAAGACAACCTAAGGTACTGATGAACTACTCTTCAACTCTATAGCTGACTTAGTGGGAAACTAGTACTTAGCAACTTCAAATCTACAATCGACTGAGGCAAAGAAGGTATGAAGCCAAACCATACCTAGAACAACTTCAGAATCTATGATGTAAAACTTGACTAAGTCAGACATGGTGTCCTTGTGATTGCTATAAAAGGTACTATCACATTAAACTATCTCAGCTAGAATAAAGTCACCAATATGTGTAGAAAACACTAAAGGGCTCAAGAAGTTTCCAGGGAATAATATCAAAATTCATAACAACATAAAGAGTCACAAAAGATAGACTCACCCATGGATCTAATAAAGAAGAAACATCAAAAGAAAATACTTTAATCATACCAGTGACAACATTTGACGAATTCTCTGGCTCTTAGTGACTTGTCATAGCATACATACAGTTTGCACGTCCGTCTGTCACTAAAGTAGCTCCTCTGTAATAACTCTATTTGGTGCAACAACTGAAGAAGATTGATCTCTATTGCCCCCATTACTACTACCTTTCATGCTTTTTGGACACTCTCTCATGACGTGACAATTCTGACCACACTTGAAATAACAAGTGAACAATTACGACACACTCTTGAGTGGGTCCTACCACACTTAGCACATGTAGGAGTCCAATTACCTCCTTGTGCAACGCTACACTAAGACTGCTCATCTCTAGCTCTGAAATTAAATGAATTTGGGTTCTTGAACTCACCATTGTTCCTTAATGCGGGCGCACTAGCAGATGATGGATCAAGTCTATTTTTCTTGAGTTGAAAAAAAAAATCGGTTTACATTACTCTTCTGCTAACCTGACTCATTTACTCATGTATTTGCCCTCTTATTACAAAACTCTTTTATACCCCTCAACTTTTATTCCTCAACCTACTTCACATGCATCATAAGTCTTTCTATTTAAATATCTCCTATCAACATAGCTACCTTACCCTTTTTACTTGAAAGATGAGCCAAACTAGAAACAAAGAAACTCATTTTGTTCCTAATATCATTAACCATCTCTGGAGAATAGCGGGAAAGTTCGATGAACTTGAGGTTGTACTCATGCACACTCATGGATTCCTGCTTAAGAGTGAGGAATTCCCTTACGTTTCCCTCTTTTAGATCGCATGAAAGAAACACCCCATGAAGGCTTCTTAGAACATAACCCAGCTCACAAGTTGTGCACCCTTAGATCTATCTTTCTTCCATTGATCGAACCATACTCTAGAAACACCCTTCAGTTGGTATGCCTATAGTTCCACTCGCTCAACATCAACAGTATGCATAACCTCAAAACATTTCTACAACTCTTCCACAAAGATTTCTGGATCCTCTTTGATACTTGAACAAGTGAGGTTTGGTGGATTTATCGTTAAGAACTCACATACTTTGGATGTATTAGCCACATCCTATCGATCCCCTCTCTACTGACCATCTTGGTTGGCCTCCACTTGACTCAACATACGGAAAACATCCCGCAACTCAACATTAGTGACCTCTCCTTGGGGTTGCACTTATAGTTCATTGGGTACCCCTTGATCCTTAACGTTTCTCCTAGCAGGATGACCTCGTAAAACTCTATGTGGAAGCATGATCTGAATGATGCACGCAAGCACGAGTTAGAAAGAAACTTTATATACATGAACTCTATCACACAAAAAGAGTATAAAATAAGTGAGATAGTTCCTAAATATCGCAGCTTCCTATATATAGATGTGGCGTGCTTCACACCTATAACTAACACTCTACAAACAAAACTTTAAAGACGCCTTAGTACTCTTGAACTCTGTGCTCCGATACCATATTTTTCACGCCCTAACCTACACCATGGACGTGGCTGGCATTAGAAAACAATTACTAGCCACAAGCAAACCTTTAGCCTGACTCAACTCTTAGAAGAAGAGTAACTTAAAGATAAAGAACTTTAAAAAGTAAAACTATAACTCAAATGTTTCAAAACATAAACTCAAAAATGTTTAAAGATACATTCAACTGGTCAAAAGAGGCAACTCAAGTCTCAACAGGAACAACTGAAAATAAAATGACTCATGAATTAGTGTCTATCTATCACGACCGAGGAGCACCCCTAGACGAAACACGACGTACTTGACCTCTCGGAGGTCTTACACAGCCCCTTATAATTCATTAATCGCATTGTCAAAAAATTAATGGAAAATTTAACCCTTTTTCATAGTACAACACAAGACTAAAACTTCATTTCATTTAAAACAATAAGCACATAGTTACGACACTACTTCTTGTCTTTCCATCTTAGACACAACTCCAATAGAATAGGGACACGACCCTTTAACAATACAAAAGAATATTTCGATACTATTACATGAACTTAATTTAAACTCTTGACATGAAGGTCATTGTATCATTAAGGACACACTTGAACTTGGGAATAGTAATCCAAGCTCTTCATTCTTGGAAATATCCCTTAGCCATCAACACATACAATTTGTGTAAAAAACTAAAGAAGAATGGTATTAGTAAAAGAATGCACTAAGTATGATAACCATGCAAAAACATACTTTTAAAGAGGAAATTTAGTTAGAAATGATGCATCATGTATTTTAAAGAAACTTCATACGCAATTAATACAATAAGCACAATACAATCACATACATCATATTAGACATGGATATCATTCACAACAACACTTAAAGCCACTTATCACATAAAGACACATTCAATATATCCAATATATCCAATATATTACCTTTCTCTTTTACCTTAACTCCTTTAACTAAAGCAACCCTTAAGTAATACTTAATGCAATACATGAATAATGAACTATTCCACCATTCATACAAAAGTATCACCTTAAGGTCACCAAGGGTAAACATTCATACAACCTTCATCAATTCGAGCACATACATTCATAAGGACACAATCATGCAATAGACATAACATTTACATAAGAACCATCACCTAAGATGTTACGGCCCAAAGTACCCCCTAGGCGTAACCGGCCTTTTTGTCCTTGAAGAGGACTTAGACAAGACCTTAGCATTCGTCATAGCACATCATAGGTAAAGAAAATGCGGAAAAATTAAAACTTTTCTATATAGCGAAGTATAGTTAAACTTCTCGCATATCATATATGGGGTTTATATAGACCCCTCACTTATGGAGCTTACATAGGATTCTCACTTAACATTTAACAACAATATAGTCTAATAGTTTGTCTCGCATTTAACAATCTTAAAAGTGAATCACAAAAGTTTGGGCATAGCCCTTAGTCTATTACAATATGCCCATATAGGCTACAAGGAAGTCTCAACACGAGAATGGAATAATTGTGTCAAAACATAGACAAAACTAATAAGGCTTGATGAGTGCCTCTCTCCTCGGAACTCATGAGTACTCACCAATTGACTTAGGAAAGATCCAAGTCTTCTTCTCCAATAGCCACGAATCTTCTCAGTGGCCCGAACCTAAAATGTTTGGGGAAAAGGGAAAAAATATAGGTTAGTACATACCACATGTACTAAGTATGACTTCAATGCATAAAAATCACCAATGCATTAGAAAAGGACATTTTAGTAAAAATCATGCTTTCTATGAATTTAACTCAACACGCACATACATAAAAGCATAGTAAGTCAATTCAACATAGTATCAACCAAAACAAGTAAACACCCCTAGCAACACTTGTACAATGCCAAGTATAAAGCCCCATAACCCTATCCAAAGATAAGTATCACATTAACCAACCCACTTCATACTTAAAACATATTCTTATGATAGTATTAACACATAGGAACTAAATCCACAACATAATACATATAAGAGCTCAACTTTTTACATTATATAAGGAGAAAGTACCTTCTCCATTTCAATATGAGATCATTTTAAACATCAAGAGTTTTACATGATGATTTCTTATCATAACTACATCAAGCATGCTCAATACAACTTTCATAAATACATATAGCATAACACATAGTTAAGTTAAAGCTAACCATTAGAAACATGTTTCATGAAAACTCAACTTAGGCATGAATTTCTACTACAATATGCACATATTAGATAAACATTCTAAGTTCAACATTATTCATAATAATAATATGAGGTAACTACTAACCTTAGCCTTGTCTAGGAGAAAGAGGGAAAAGGTGAGGATAGCGGGACTTCATGTCGGCCTCGGCCTCCCATGTAGCTCCCTCAACAATGTGGTTCCTCCATAGAACCTTTATGGAGAGAACCTCCTTATTCCTCAATTTCTTAACTTGACGGTCCAAGATCTCAACCGGGACCTCTTCATAAGAAAGGTCCTCACTTACCCCTAAACCTTCTAGAGGAAGAATTAAATTGGGTCCCCTATACACTTTTGAGCATGGAAACATGGAATACCGGGAGAATCATGGCCAACTAATTAGGCAATTTCAACTCATAGGCCACACTCCGACTCTTCTCAAAATTTCATACGGCTCAACATACCGGGGACTAAGTTTCCCCTTCTTTCAGAATCTCATCACCCCTTTCATGGGTGATATTTTCAAATAGACCCAATCTCCTATTTCAAATTCAAGGTCCCTCTTTCTATTGTCGGCATAAGATTTTTGCCGACTTTGAGTCATTTTTACTCTATCCCTTATAACCCGAACCTTCTCGAGGGATTCATAAACCAAATTCGGACCAAGTAGAGAAAACTCACCTACCTCATACCACCCAATCGGGGATCTACACCTCCTCCTATAAAAGTGCCTCGAAGGGTTCCATTGAGATATTCGAATGATAGCTATTATTGTAGGAGAACTCTATCAAAGGTAGGTGGTCATCCCAATTACCCTTGAAGTCAATGACACATACCCTCAACATATCTTGAAGAGTTTGAATGGTATATTCCGCTTGGCCATCCGTCTTGGGATGAAAAGTGGTACTAAGCTTCACCTTCGTACCAATCCCACTTTGGAAAGCTTTCCAAAAATGGGAGGTAAATTGAGTTCCTCTATCCGAAATGATGGATAAAGGGGCTCCATGTAACTTCACTATTTCTTTGAGGTACAATTTGGCATAGTCTTCCACCGAATAAGTTACTTTGACGGGAAGAAAATGTGCCGAGTTGGTCAACCTATCCACGATGACCCCAATTGAGTCATGTTGCCTTCGAGTACGAGGCAACCCAACTATGAAGTCCATGTTAATATCCTCCCACTTCCATGTTGGAATACTATATTTTGGGTTTGGCCACCCGACCTTTGATGCTCCGCCTTGACTTGTTGGTAGTTTGGACACTTAGCAACAAAATCTGCTATTTACCTTTTCATACCATTCCACCAATAAATTTATCGTAAGTCGCGGTACATCTTTGTGGCACCCGGGTGAATTGAATGTCAGGAGCCATGAGACTCTTCCATAATCAATTCCCTCAAACCATCCATATCTGGTACACACAATCTACCTTTGTGCCTGATCACCCCATCTTCTTCTTGAGAGAAGGACTCATTAGATATACTAAGGACCGTTTCCTTCAACTCCATCAATAGAGGATCAAGGTGTTGCTTGGATTTCACCCCAACCACTAAAGACAACTCGGAGTTATGGCGAACCATGAAACCACCCTTTGGAGAGTCTTCTAGTCAGGCACCCAAACAAGCCAACTTATGAACCTCTTTCACTAACTCTTTCTTATCATCGACCACATGAGTCACATTAACCATGGACACTCTACTCAAGGCATCCGCTACCACATTAACTTTTCTGGGATGGTAAAGGACACTCATGTCATAGTCCTTTAAAAGTTATAACCATTTTCTTTGACGTAGTTTCAAATCTTTTTGGGTAACACATATTGTAAACTCCTGTGATCGGTGAATACATCAACATGTACCCCATAGAGATAATGTCTCCAAACTTTCAATGCAAATACCACGGCCGCAAGTTCAAGGTCATGAGTTGGAAAATTCTTCTAATGAGGCTTGAGTTGCCTAGAGGAATACGCTAGTACTTTGCCATGTTGCATAAGCACAAACCCTAGTGCCACTCGGAAGGTATCAAAATAAACCACAAACCCCTCGTGCCCTTCGGTAAAGTCAATACCAGAGTGGAGGTGAGTCTATCTTTCAATATTTGAAACTCTCTTCACATGGTTCCGACCATTCGAACTTGGATTTCTTTTGGGTCAAAGCTGTTAATGGAGATGCGATGGACGAAAATCCCCCAACAAACTTCCTATAGTAACCGTCCAAACCTAGAAAAATTTGGTTGTCGATAGGATTCAAAGGTATTGGCCAATTCTTGACCACTTCTGTCTTCCTCGGATCAACCTCTACCCCTTCACTAGAGACAATGTGGCCAAGAAATGCAACCAACCTCAGTCAAAATTCACATTTATTAAATTTAGCGAAAAGTTGGTTATGCTTGAGAACTTGGAGAACTATCCTCAAATGACTCGTATGATCGTCCTCACTCCTCGAGTATATTAAAATATCATCAGTAAAAACAATCAGAAACAAATCAATATACTTCCTAAAAACTCAATTCATAAGATCCATGAAAGTCGTCGGGGCATTGGTTAGACCGAATGACATAAGTAGGAATTCAAAGTGACCATATCTTGTTCTAAATGCCTTCTTTGGAATATCAACCTCTCTCACTCTAAGTTGGTGATAACCCAATCTCAAGTAAGTCTTTGAAAAGTAGCTAGCTCATTGGAGTTGATCGAATAAGTCATCAATCCTAGGGAGCGGGTACTTATTATTTAAGGTGACTTTGTTTAATTGACGATCGTCGATACACATTCTCAAAGATCCATCATTCTTCTTCACAAACAATACAGGGACACCCCATGGAGAAATGTTTGGTTGAATAAAACCCTTATGTAGCATTGCGTTGAGCCTTTAGTTCTTTCAACTCGTTCAGGGCCATCCGATAAGGAGGGATTGAAATAGGTTGTGTATCCGGTTATAGATCTATACCAAAGTCAATTTCCCACTCGGGAGGGATTTCGGGAAGATCATCGGGGAAGACCTCCGGAAACTACCTCACAACGAGTACCGACTCTAAGGGAGGAACTTTGGATTCAAGATCCCTAACTCTAACTATGTGATAGATACAACCCCTTGCAATCAACTTGCAAGCTTTTAGACATGAAATGATCTTACCCCTAGGATTTGAGTTTCCTCCCTTCCACTCAAAAATGGGTTTATTTGGGAATTGAAATTTCACTACCCTTGTTCTACAATCAATAGAGGCAAAGAATGCATGCAACCAATACATACCCAATATAACATCAAAATCTATCATGTCAATTTCTATCAAGTCAACTAATGTAACTATATTGGGCAAGGAAATACGACAACCTTTATAGACTCTCTTAACCACCACGGAATCACCCACCGGGGTAGAAACCGAAAAAGGTTTGTCTAATATGTCAGGTAGTATTTCAAATTTCATGGATACAATATGGGTCACAAATTACAATGTAGCTTTGGGATCAAGAAAAGCATATACAATAAAGCAAAATAATTGTAACATACCACTAACCACATCCGGTGAGCTCTCTTGATCGCCTAGGATTAGACAGCATAAAAGAGATTCTTTTTAGGAGAATCCGGATTTGGGGTACTTGCTTGTGCTTGAGGATTTTCCCTTCTTTGATATTTCACCATAGCGAAATCTCTCTTCATGTGACCACTCTTGCCACAACATAGCAATTTCCCGTACCAAGTAGGCACTTACCCTCATGTCTCTTATCTCATTTCGCACAAAGAGGCTTATCAACAAAAGGTCTACCACCTTTTCCCCCTTGGGGCTTGGGAGTAGACCCGTTACTCTTGTTGACCCTTGGAGAATTAGGAGGGCCTTGATTGGAAAACCTCTTCTTGAACCTTGGTTTGTCTTGAACCTCAAACCTACTCTTAGAAGAATTCCCCTCTTCGGTTCTCACCTTCTTCAACTCTATACTATCTTGCTCAAGCTTTTGCTCCTCAATTTGTTCGGCATAAACCATGAGACGAGAGATGATCATGCTAGGAATCAATATAGCCGACCTACATTCATTAACCACAAGATCGGATATCCCCATGAAAATTTTGTGCATCTTAGCCCTAGAATCCGCAACCATAGTAGGAGCATGCTTTGATAGTTGAGCGAACTTGAGACTATACTCCTTATCGCTCATATCCCCTTGACGAAGGTTGATGAATTCTTATATTTTTCTCTCTCTTAATTCCAAGGGATTCAACCTATCAAGGAAAGTCATCTTGAAAGCTCCCCAAGTAATCCGACCTTCTATAACCAGCCTCTCATCCTTCCATAGCTCATACCAAACTTGAGCCACATCTTTGAGTTGGTAGGCGGCTAGTTTCGCCTTTTCTCGAGAAGAAACACCCATAGCATCAAGAAATTTGAACACTTCATCAATGAACCCTTGTGGGTCCTCCTCCACCTTAGAGCCATAGAGACTAAGGGGATTCATCCTTGTGAAATCCCTAATCCTTGAAGTGATGGTGTTAACATTGGGATTCACTTGCACCCTTGCATCCCTAGCAACTAGGGTAGCCAACACTTGAGTCAAGCTATGAATGCCTGAACTTATCTCAACATTACACAGAGCTCCTTCATTAAAACTTGAGGGTTTTGAGGAGCTTGACGGGGAACCACCTCATTCAAATTCTCCTCTCCGGCCCTTCGAGCATTGTTCCTTCTTGTATTAATTTCTTATAAGCACAAGAAAGAGGTTAGAAGAAAAGGAATAAATAGAGCTAAGACTTTTAGGCTCAACTAAGGAATAACAAGAGAGTGAAAGTTCCTAAGCATCACATAGTCTCTCATTCATAAGTGTGCCGCGCTTCACAATTATGAATATAACCCTACATAGACGTGTTTAGTGAGACATTAATCCTAAGATTACTCAACCTAATGCTATGATACCAAGTTTGTTACGACCCAAAGTACCCCTAGGCATAACCGGCGTCTTTGTCCTCGAAGAGGACTTAGACAAGCCCTTAGCATTCGTCATAGCACATCATAGGTAAAGAAAATGCGGAAAATTAAAACTTTTCTATATACTGAAGTATACTTAGACTTCTCGCATATCGTATATGGTGTTTACATAGACCCCTCGCTTATGAACTTACATAAGCTTCTGACTTAACATTTAAAAACAACATAGTCTAATAATTTGTCTCACATTTAACCATCTAAGAAGTGAATCACAATAGTTTGGGTGGCATAGCCCTTAGTCTACAAAAATATGCCCATATAGGCTCCAAGGAAGTCTCAACATGAGAATGGAATAATTGTCTAAAAACATAGACAAAACTAATAAGGCTTGATGAGTGACTCTCTCCTGGGAACTCATGAGGACTCACCAATTGACTTAGGAAAGATCCAAGTCTTCTTCTCCAATAGCCATGAATCTCCTCAATGGCCTGAACTAAAATGTTTAGGAAAAAGGGAGAATATATGGGTTAGTACAAACCACATGTACTAAGTATGACGTCTATGCATAAAAATCACCAATGCATGAGAAAAGGGCATTTTAGTCAAAATCATGTTTTTTATAAATTTAACTCAACATGCACATATATATAAGCATAGTAAGTCAATTCAACATAATATCAAACAAACCAAGTAAACAACCCAAGCAATACTTGTGCAACGCCAAGGATAAAGCCACATAACCTTATACAAAGCTAACTATCACATTAAGCAACCCACTTCATACTTACAACATATTCTCATATTTTTATGACATGCTTCATATATCAATACTACTCAAAGCTTATCAACATAATCATAATCATAATCATAACCATAAGAGAACACTACTAGAACCGTCTCTTAGGATCCCACATGTACAATGTGTAAGAGAAGTCCCATACCCTCCCTTACACTATGTAGTAGCCTTTAAGACAACCCTAATAAGATTTGACATACTTAACTTGTTTATTTAATTTTACATTAGGGAAATAAGTGAAATAACCGACATGAGACCATGTGAGCTACATGGAATCCGATGTTCTACTCCCACACGAAAAAGAGAGGGTTAACATTTGCCTAAGGTGCAACCATTCGTAGATAGGTATCTAGGCGGATACACTAAGCTAGAGTCCTATGTGGGCACATAGTTAAGGGTCAAGGAGATTGTTTCTAGAGACCTTGACTTACTTAACGTGAAGGTTTTATCTCATGAGATAACACATATCTTGGGAATGTTTACTTACTGACGTGAAGAAACCCATGTGGGAGTCCGTACTTACTAACGTGAGACCTCCATCTCATTTACATGCCCTTTTGGTGCTAAGCAATTATTCCCTTATGTAATCATATTATTTCGCAAGTTCACAATAGCCTCCTCTAGACCCCTATGTAACCATCTTATTATATTAGCTCACAGGTTATCATAAGTGAGAACAATCCTTTCACTTTCGACACCAATTCACAAATGAGTAGACCTTTCACTTAACTTTATTATAATCATGAGAAACTACTTTCAATCATATAATATTCGTATCATAACATGCATACATAATTCATGTTTAATTCAATGTTTTAGGGTTAATAATGAGGAATATCTAGCATCAAATCACAACCACACATTAGACATAGAAGCATTACTATCTAAGTAACTCATAATTCACAATTGAATCCAAGAAGAACCAATAAACATGCCTTCCTTGTCCCTTCCAAGATCAAAGAACCTTCATACTTCCATTACCAAGAATACATAACCAATTACATAAACAAGGTAAATTCAAGAAGCAATACATAATTAACAACAATGTAGTTAATCTACATGTTCATGATCTTCACAATTAACCATATCAATTCAAAGTTTTAATGAAATTGGGGGAAGGACATGGGTCTAGGGAAATCTCATAGGAAATCATCAATTAACCATCAATATATCTTAAACAACATAATTAATCATAATTCATCATAATTGATTCATAATTTCATTTTTCAAAGAAAACCCATGTGTGGAAGAAAACCCTGTATTTGGGGGATTTAGAAATCACCATTCGGAGGGACCTCTTGGAAAAAAGAATCCCATGAGTGAAAGAAACCATATCTTAAATATGAATCACCACTTGAGTAGAAACGTTAGGGATTGGGTCTTCTTCTCCAAGCTTCAAAGCTTCTTCAATGGGGTATGAGAAGAGAGAGAATGTAGAGAGGAGGGAAAACTTTTGGGATTTGTTTTGGGGTTTTGATTTGAGTGAGTGATTATGAGTGAAAACTAATGGAAAATCAATTTACAACCCTCCCCTAAAATATCCAAAAGACCCCTCACTTAAATTGACCATTTAATGAAGTCAAACTTAAATTCAAATTTCAGATTTTTCATCGGGAAACAAGTCTGCGTCGCGGAGTAGTTCCCGCAAGATTTCCAAAAATAATTTTTGAAACAGAAGAGTCTGCGATATCTCCGCGTCTCATACCATGCTTTTTGCTTTGGGTGTGCCATGTCTGCGACGCGGACTGGATCCCTTCATGCACAAATGCTGCTGCCTCTTGGTAGCTTGCTTGGTCCAAAGTGGGGTCCCTTCGTGGACCTCTCAGGCGATCCTTGGGGGGTCGTACCTGGACATTTTAACCCTATATATATTATTTTACCTATTTAAATACTTTTTACAAGTTTTAGATTTCATTCAACACTCCCAAACCTTCCCAAGACCTAAGGGCGTTCACTAGTTCAATTTCGCTAGTTTCCGAACGTCATGGTCGTTTCTTAGCGTTTTGGTTATAACACTTCTTAGACATGTTTATTACAATTATTTAGGTATAAAATAATCATTAGTAAATTTGTAAATCTCTAGTGAAGGTCATAGAATTTTCGGGGAGTGTCATAAGACAACTCCAAGTCACACTAATGCAATGTGCAAGTAACATCCCATAATTCTTACAAGGTTCATCACCTGAGGTAGTTAATCTATAGACTTTAGAGAATATCCCTCCCACTTAGGACTATAGGAATCCCGGATTCTAACAAAATATAGAACACATTTTGGGAATCTTAAGATCCACTACCACTTTTCTAGAGACTTAGGGTAACCCTCCTCTCTAGGTACTTCCTTAGGGGAAACATAGAAGAGATTTGGACTTAGAAGCCTCTTTATTTTCTTCCAATCCTAGAACAAGATAACTTCTAGACCATTTCAACCCTTATCATCACATTTCGATGGAACCTTCCAACCAACCATGCCTAGTTTTCATCTAAGCACTCTTTCAAAAAACCATACTTAAATTCTCTTCTTCTCCCTATGAACTAAAGGGTACATACTACCCTTCAAGACAACCTTAGAGCAAAACATAATCTCAACTTATAGAATAAAATCCCTTCTTCCCTTTTTCCACTCTTAGGATAGGTTCATATGGGAGCTAATTAATTAGTCATATGGGTTCTCCAATTAACTAGAATACTTCACAATTTCCTTACAAGGTAGACACACTATCTCCCCTTCTTAGGAGTAAGCCTATACAAAAGACTCAAATCCACACAAAGGCAACCATGAAGCATTACTCATAGAAAAAGAGAAACTTTCAACTCTTACTATATATATATATATATATATATATATATATCACATTTCTCCAAAACTCGTCAAGTCTACACCATAACTTTCTACTATCATTGCACATAACCATAAAGTAGCACATCATTCCAAAGAGGACTTTACTTAGCCATAACAATTCTTTCTATGCTAGAAGTACATCACAACACGACTTATCAATATAATACGTAAAATCTTATATGTCACATATATCCATAATTGGTATTACAACAATATCTTCCAATCCACCATCACATATACTCATCTAGTTACAAAACCATAATAAGCATCAAAACTCACATTTTCTCCCTTAAGCCTTGAGACATCACCCCTTCCAAGCAATCACATCTACAATGTCTAACATGAATAGACTCTCCAATATGCTTAGAAACACTAAAGGGCTCAGGAAGTTTCTTAGGAATAATATCAAAATTCGGAGAACCATAAAGATTCACAAAATATAGACTCATGGCTAGATCTAATAAAGCAGAAACATCAAAAGAAAAGACTTTGATCATACCAGTGACAACATCTGATGAATGCTCTTGCTCTTGGTGACTTGTCATAACATACATACGGTTTTCTCCTCCACATGTCCTTGAAGTAGCTTCTCTAGAAATAACTCTATTTGGTGCAGCAACAGAAGAAGATTGGGATCTATTGCCCCCATTACACCTACCTTGCCTGCTTTTTAGACACTCTCTCATGAAGTGACAATTTTGACAACACTTAGAACAACCAGTGAGCCATCATGCCACACTCTTGAGTGGGTCCTACCACACTTAGAACATGCAGAAGTCCCATTACCTCTTCGTGCAACACTACACTAAGACTGTTCATCTCTAACTTTGAAATTCAATGAATTTGGGTTCTTGAACTCACCTTTGTTCCGTAGTGTAGGCGTACTAGCAGATGATGGATCAAGTCTATTTTTCTTGTTTGAAAAAAAGACCGGTTTGCATTACTCTTGTGCTGCCCGAACTCATTTCCTGTTGTCTTTGCCTTCTTATTTTAGAACTGTTATCTATCCCTCAACTTGTCTTCCTCAACCTACTACACATGGATCATAAGTATTTCTATGTCCATGTCTCCTGTTAATATAACTACCTTACCATTTTTACGTGATAGATGAGACAACCCAAAAACAAACAAACTCATCTTGTTACTAATATCATTATTCATCTCTGGAGATAAGCAGGAAAGTCGGATGAACTTGAGGTAGTAGTCATGTTGAGTTAAGAACTCACATACTTCTGATGTATAAGCCACATTCTTTCGATCCCCTCTCTAATGACCACCTTGGTTGGCTACTACTTCACTCAACATCCGTACATCATCCCGCAACTCAACATTAGTGACCTCTTCTTAGGGTTGCACTTATGGTTCATTGGGTACCCCTTTATCCTCAACGTTCCTCTTAGTAGGATGACCTCGGACAAACTCTATGTGGAGGCATGATCTGTATGATGAGCGCAAGCACGAGTTAGAAACTCATATATTTTGATGTGGCGTATTCCACAGCGATAACTATCACTCTACAAACAAGAAATTAAAGACGCCCTAGGAATTCTGAACTCAATACTCCGATACCAAGTGTTTTACGCCCCGAGCCTATACCATGGATGTGGCTGGCACTCGAAAATAATTGCTGGCCCCAAGTGAACCCTTAGCCTCACTTAACTCTCAGCGGAAGACTTACCTAACAATAAAGAACTTTAAAAAGAAAACTATAACTCAAATGTTTCAAAACATAAACTCAGGAATGTTTAAAGAAACATTCAATTGGTCAAAAGAGGCAACTCAAGTCTCAATATGAACAACTGAAAATAAAATAACTCATGAACTAGTGTCTATCTATCCATGAAGCCTCTAATACCATGAGAGATGTAGAGAAAAGGCCCTCGATCATCCTGACAATTAAAATACCTGAAAATATAAAGAAGTGATCCTACAGAATCAAGGAGGCTCACCAATACTCAGGAACTCAACTGGATTAACAAAGCGCTGGATGTTGATCCTAGTTGCATGTATCTGCATCATAAAAGATGTGGACACAATTGCGTCAGTATATGGATTATACGAGCATGTGAGGGAAAACAAAAAAACATGACATAAGCTTGAAATGGAAGTGAAGAAACACTTACCTCATCTCAACTAAACTTATTTCAATATAAATCAGTGATAAAGATGCAATATATCAAAAAGATTTTGAAACAGTACGTAACAACTCAATGTATTGAAAAATACAATAATATTATGTTGTACGGTGGAATACAAAATAACTCTGTTTGGGAGATTTACTAACTGACAACCATTACTCTGGAATATAAAATAACTCTTTTTGGGAGATTTACTAACTGACAGCCATCACTGTGAGATTTGTAATGATATAACGTCTAGCACACACTGCCAAAACTATCCTATACTTTGTCGGGGTATAGAACTCCATAAATAAGTGGATCCACTATTCTATGCTATAAATAAATAAACAAATCAACTAAAATGTATGATCCTTTTCTACCCACGTTGGCTACATGGTTAATGGGTGTTGTGAGTTATTAGGACTTTCCCTCATATCGGTGATCTATACTACACCAAAAAAATAACTTAGCTCATTGTGTTTTAAATAAAACATTTTCTCTTCCTCAATTTTGAGATTATTACTCAAAAGTTTCTCTTAAAATTTATAATATTCAAAATTGGTCATGAACTCTTTTGAAAATCGGGGTTCCCTTCTTTTCTTAAATGTAAAAACATTTCTTCTGGGAATACTTAGTTTTATATCATATTAAAGAAAATGAACTCAACTATACTCTTCCTCAAACTCAATTCTCAAGTCTTAAAACAAGTTTAGAAGATTGTAAAAAGACTTTTAAAATGACTCGAAGAACTCTTAAGACTTGACTCTTAGCTCTATGTTGAATTTGAATTATGAATCAAGGTTATGATTCATGTTGTGAATGATTTGTAGATGTTTAGAAGTATTTTAGAGTAGTTAGAATAATAAGGAATGACGTGACATTTTAAAATGACTTAGATGGGCTAACGACGGGAAAAGGGTTTAGGCAAGCAACCCTGGCGCACTGCTGTCGCAGGGCGCCAACCCCTTAACTTCAGAGACTCTATTTTTGACCAAAACTCATAATATATGCCTAACTTGGAAATTTCAGATTTTTCTATTTTCCAATTTAGTTCTTTATATTCTTAGCTCTTTCAAATATTGAGGTATCACATAAAGGCAACAGTATTTTCTAAGGAAAATTCGTTTAAAAAATATATGATTTGCAGATCTTTTTTCAAAGACACGCATCATAAATATCAAATTAGTTAACATTCAAAAACTATTTTCCTCCTTAGATAAATATTAATACGGTTACCTAGTGTAATAACACCAATTCTTCTGATACATTCTCACTTTGACATTGCTAAACAAAGCATCGAATTCTAGAGAAGTAGTGCATTAATCATCTCTTCCATGATCTGTTTGCCTCAATCTGTAGAATATAAAAAAAATACCCATAGTATAATATTTTCCTTAAGATTGGTGTTCATTTGTATTCCTAAGATACTTAGAATAAAAACTTTGAAGAAATTGATAATAAAAACAAAGTTTAAAGAGTATTTTAAAAACTAGAAAATTAAAATCAACAGAGAAAATAGAATCACAAACAACATACAAAATATTTTTCTCAAAGAAGAAAATTGAGCCCACTGAATGCACAGTATCCCTTATGGTAATTATTCCCCTCAAGTACTCGAGGTTAATGGAATATATCCTCTCAGGTTTGAATGATCTTACTCACCAGTGTATCGGTAACCACAGTGTGAACGAACCACAAAATGACAATAAAGTACACTTGGAATACTATATTTAGTAGTAGAAGTAGAAGAAGTCCATAAAATTGGTTGTTTTAAAATGAGAGGAAATCCCTCTATTTATAAACAACAAAGGGTAGTGTGAACACATGTTTATTGCGCCTTATCAGAAAGGTCACAACCTTTCGAGAAGGTCAGAACATTTCATAAAAGTCACAACATTTCATAAAATTTGCAACAACAAATTTTTCTTGTATTTGTAAAGGTGTATAGTGCATTAGATATTTGTCTACATACAGAGTAACTCATAAAAATTCTCAAACATTTTTGTTCATTATCGTCAAATAGATTGCAGCTAGAACTAAACCTACAAAGAATAATTCTCATTTAAAACTTGGTCATATATCTCTAGTTAGCATGGAAATAATTAAGTTTCATGCAAAATCCAGCAAACAAAACTTTAAAGACGCTTTGTAAAAAGACTAAAGAGAAATATAACAAAACAGAAATAATTATTTAATGCAGTTTGATCAATCAACCTAATCCACAAGAGAAGATAACCATTCCATTATATAAAAAAGAAAACAAAATATCCATAGAAATAACTTTCCAAATTCACTAGGAATAAAAAGAGGTCCGCACAAGTGATAACGTTGTAAGAATTAAAATTTTATTGGATTTAAATCCATGAATTAATTTAGATTATATTAAACTGAAGAAAATAGTTAAGGTTATGTGGAAATCCAAGTCAAATTAAATAAACCACTAAAATCATGCCACGTGTCAAAGTTATGTGGCAATCCAAGTCAAATTAAATAAGACACTAGAATCATGCAATGTCTCAAAGTTATGTGACAATCCAAGTTAAATTAAATAAGCCTCTAAATCATGCCACGTGTTAAAGTAATATGGCAATCCAAGTCAAATTAAATGAGCCAGTAGAATAACGCCATGTGTATATGTTACATGTTCTGACAATCAAATCAAAGCTTTTCACCGGAGTAATGTGATTGGTCGGTTCAAACAGACCAATCAAATCACACCAGTAAACAACTCCCTACTACTATAAATAGGGGTCCTCATTATTCATAGAAGGATTTGTTTTTCAAGAACAAGAAGCAAGAAAGGAGCTCGTGTATCAAAGGCTGCAAATTCTCTACAAGTTGGAAGTTCAAACAATCTAGTTCAAATTTCAAGTTCAAGATCAAGAACAAAGGCAAATACCAAGACAATCAAGATCAAGTTACTTGTTTATACTAATTATTCGTCATCACGATACAAGTGTTCGTGAAGAGTAATTCAAATCCAAGTTTGAAGACTAAGATTCAAGATCAAGTTATTTAAACCATTTACTCTATCTCAAATTCAAGTCCTACATATTTCATATTATTTTAAAGAATAAGAGGATTTCCATATAGATTCTATCACGCACTACATTTTTGAATCAAACATTACTCTTTGTTACTCTGATTTTCTTGACTTATTATTTATTTTTCTCATTACTCAAAAATTTATTGTTCATAAACATAATACTTGTGTCTCACAAATATTTCTCCTAAGCAAATTGCGGATGCGGCTTATTAGAAGAAAGAAGCTCAATCTATAGTCATAAACTATTCCAACAAGACAATGTACTAGCCAACTATGATAACTTTATGTTTTTTAGGGAAAAGGAAATCCAATTACGATAAGAAAATTTGGCCAAAAACTCAACATTAAGAATAGGGACTATGTCATGATATACGCTCTCAACTTTGTAATTGGGAGCTGATATACCTTTCTAAAAGGGGCTCCCATATACCCCTATTGTTACAAAAGTAGCTCCCTTTTCATATAACAAAAGTAAAAACAAATAATTTTGATTCTTATCACACATAAGTTTTTTCAGTCCCGTTAAATGAAAAGGGTAAAATCGGGTCATTTATGTCACAATAGTGGTATAAATGAATCACTTTTGTTAGTGAGGGATATAGCAACTTAAACCACAAAATTAGGGTGTATAAAAGACCCCTAGATTTTTTAAAATTTTTGACAAACTAGTTCTAAATTGACATTTTATATTAAACTAATTCGCTAATCATCATTCCTTTGATTATCAAGTTGAAAAAGAACCACATATTTCTATGACAAATTGAATTAATTTTCTAGTGATCTAATACAATTTGTATAAGTATTAAGTTTTACTGTATTTCATTTTACTTCTTTCCAAAATTATTTTTGCAAAATAAAATGTTTAATTATAAGGATTAAACTCTTTTAGGTAAATAAATAGCAACTATATAAATTAATCTGATTCCAAATAAAATTTGGAATAATACATAGCTTGTTATATTTCCAAGTCATCTGTATGTATGTTTATTGTCATTAAATCTGATTCCAACACATGAAATAAGGAATGCAACTAATTAGTTTCCCAATGAACTAGGACATATAGTAGTCCACCTCTATGTATATTTCATAATGTCAATATATTTGTTTTCCAAAAGAAAAATAGAAATTCAATTTATTATTTTTTCAAACTAATTAAGGCACACAATTTATTATTTTTCAAAAATAATTAAGGAATATAATTTATTATTTTTTCAAATGAATTATGAGATATGGTAGGTCATCTTTATTTATAGATCAATGTCACTCAAACTTATGATACATTGTTTTTGTTGTTTGTGTTCCTTGCTAGGACTCAAAAAAATTCTCAACGTTCTTTTTAATTAATTTGTTCTTTAAAAAAGTGTTATAGAACAATGAGTAACTCACAAATCATTCGTGATCTGGTGTTGCTTTAACTAACATGAGTGCTCATGACTCCACAGATATGCTCATGAGGGCAATTCATGTAGAAGATAATCTACGAAGAATTCAAGATACAAAAGTCATGCTGAAGTAACTTGTGCAGTGCAGTTGGGAAATTCCCGAATCCTTTTTGGTAAGCCAGTTAAGTGTTCGTTGTGAAGCAACCCTACTCCACTAGGAAGCATCTCCAACCCTCTACCACCTCCTACTATCAGACAAATCCTGGTATTTCAGCCATTGATCTTGCGACGTACGAATGGCAACTTTATTTGGCTAAGATGGTTGTGCGGAAGCAATGCTTGCGTAGCCACCAAAGATGATTTTGATAAAAACAATTTATTCTCCATACAAACATTATGGGCTCAAGTATTTGTGCTACCAAAGAAGATTGTCAAGCTCATTGACTACATATGTAGAATCTTCTTATGGACCCTAAGTCGGGGTCGCTTGGGCCCCCATACTTTCGGGGGTCCTCATTTTTTTAAAAAAAAATTACTTATATCAACATTTTTTTTAAACAAATTATATGTACTGTGAATTCTATAATTTCTACCAAGGAAATTGCATAAGAGATGAATATAGAACCTGAATTTCATAAGAAACAATTTGATGAAAATATTGAGAATAAAATTACAAAGTCTCTTGAAATTAGAATTGATATATATTTCTAAATAGATTTGAACCAATTGAAGAATATGAAAATATTTTTGATTATTATTTAGTGGTAAATTGAGACTACTAGATAATTAGAATTATAAAAAAATAAATATTGTCTTTACCTTAAACTTTCTTTAACACATAATAGTTCTTCTGATATTAATGTTTTATATTTGTTTTTTGAATTAAAAGTATTACGAGATAGATTATAAGTATAAGATAATGATCTAATAAAAATAATCAATCAAATAAAAAGACTTTATTCTTTTCCAAATACACATATTGCTTATAGAATAATGTTGACAATTCATGTTACCGTTGGCTCAGCTGAAAGTTTTTTAAGACTAAATTTGATTAACTCTTATTTAAGATCAACAATATCTTAAGATAGATGGATGTATTAGACATATTATCAATTCAATACAAATTAATAAAGAAAATCGATTATGAAACAGTAACTAATGACTTCGCATCTAAAAAACTAGAAAAGTTGATTTCAAATAAATATATATATGATGAAAAAAATAAAATATTAGGGCCCTCTCTAAAGTTTTTTTTAGGCCCCCTATCTCGTTGCGTCGGCCGTGGTTAAATTTTGCTAATATTACTGTGTGGAACAAAACAGCTATTTGTTGTAGGCATGACTGGACAGATTGTAAATAATGCACATTTTTATGTTATAACTCTTAATATTTGTGTAATGATGATAGGAGATAGCATATATTAATGTAGCATATTTTCAGAGATATTAAAATTAGGAATAACATATACTTAGGGATATATAGCATATTTTAGGCATGTAAATAAGAATTCTTTCTATTTAATAGAAGAACACTCATTTGAGAGCACTCATTCAATAAAATTGACATAGTATCAGGGCCTTTTTTAGTGTTTTGATTCTTAGTCTCTTGCATGTGTGGTTCCTTTCAGATTTTTTTGTTGAAAGCTTTAGTTCTACTTACTGTTAGTCAACAATTAGTCCTAAGAATCTTGGAATTTTAGGCATCTTGGGATCTTACTTTTGGTCATTCTGGTGATTTTGCATCATTGTATTTCTATCTTGCCTAACTTGCCAAGAACATGGCGTTATATCAGTTTAAGTCCTTCAATGTTCATTTCACTGAAAAAAATTGCTCTGCCTGGGAAATTCAATTCCAACTATTTGTCACCGTAAAAGAATTATGGGGACATATAGATGAAAGTGATCCTACTCCTACTGTTCTTTCAAAGCTAGGTCAAAGGAAGGTTAAAGATGTTCGGATGATGACATGGATTTTAGGGTCAATTGATCCTCTTATTGTTCTTAATCTCAGGCCATACAAGACAACAAAGTTCATGTGGGATTATTTACAAAAGGTTTACAACCAAGACCACATTGCAAGACACTTTCAGTTAGAGCATGAAATTGGTATGTATTCTCAAGGATGTCTCTCTGTTCAAGACTATTCTCTGGATTTCAGGACTTATGGGCTGAATATACCGATATCGTGTATCCTAAAATACCTTATTAATCTCTCTCCATCAAAGAGTGTCCCACAAATCCTAAAAATCGTTGGGCAAAGGCTTTTCAAGTTGGGATAAATGGTTCCACTCCAGATAACTCATCTTCAGTATAACAAGTTCTTACTCCTGAAATGGTACAACAAATGATCTTGTCAGCATTTTCAGCTTTGGGGCTACAAGGTAATTACGTAATACGTAAATTTTGACTTGTTGATTCTGGCGCCTCCAATCATATGACCAACTCAATTAATATACTAAAAAACATCCGTGATTATAGTGGTCCAACACAAATTCAGGTTGCCAATGGTAGTAATTTACCTATTACAAAGGTTGGGGATATTACTCAAACTTTCAAGAATGGTTTTGTATCACCAAAGCTTTCCAATAGTTTTATTTCAGTCAGCCAATTGGTAGATAAAAATTGTGATATGAATTTTTCTTTTAATGTCTGCCTTGTGCAGGATCAGGTGTCGGAGAGAATAATTGCGAAGGGGCCTAAAGTTGGAAGATTGTTTCTTATACATTTTTTTGTTCCTCCTGTTCTAGATTTTCCTTCTACCATTACTAAGAATGAGGTTTGGCATTAATGACTAGGACATCCAAATTCTATTGTGTTGTCTCATTTGTTAAATTCAGGTTTATTGAGAAATAAATATCAATTTTCAGCTGCCATTTGATTGTTCTACTTGTAAATTAGGCAAAATTAAAACTATTCCTTTTCCTAATTTTATTGTCGTGCTGCAAAGTGTTTTCATGTCATTCATATTGATGTTTGGGGTACTTCATCAGTCATTTCTCATGCTCATTTCAAGTATTTTGTGACATTTATAGATGACTATAGTTAGTTTACAACGTAATAAACTCTTTGTTCAGTCTATTAAATGTGTTGTTATAGGCTATAGTACTTCGCAAAAAGGTTTTGTTTGCTATGATCTATGTTCTCACAAATTCATATTTCTAGAAATGTTATTTTCTCTGAGAATCTATAAGTTTTGGGCCGTGGATCGCCCATGTGGACCGATCCGACCCAACCAAATCTGTTTTAATGCATTATCAAATTAATAAATTAGGATAAATCCTTTAAAGGATAAGATTAAACAGTTACAATGGAATTGTTCAACTCCTCTTTAAAAGACTCCTAGTGGGAGCAGTTTCTAGCAGACGTGAGAAGTGGAACGTTAAATGTGAAAACAGAGAAGAAAACATGTGAAACAGAAAATAAAAATCGAAGCATTCAGTCTAGAAAATTTTTTATTGAGTTTCTCATGCAGATTCATCAACACACAAAAATAGACTTCTACTTTGTGAACACAATCTTTGTTTCCTATGATTCAAAGATGTACTTGAGCACTAACCTGTCAAACAAGCAGATTAACGACTTTCTTGTGAATTACGAGGTACACATCTGTTGTTGATTCCTCTTAATCTAACAATGCTATCAGAGTCATTGTTATTAATCTCATTATGCGTTGCTTTCTTGGTTATTCACTTTGTATGTTTATAAGAAAATATATTGAGTTTACTTCTTTTAAAAATTAGTGAATAAAAAGAAGAAGAAGAAAATTTGGAAAAAGTTAAATTTTTATTTGACGTTTAATTTTGGATTAATAAAACGGAAAAGAGGATTCAGAATTCTAATTGATTGTGAAACGGATAGAATTACTTGTCCTACTAAAAAAATTAATTTTGCATTTTTTTAAGAAAAAAAATGTGTTTGTTTAATAGCGATTTGAAAATTGATTGGAAGATATTTTTAGTCGAAACTTATTTGACAAAATCTGGTTGTGCATATCTTTTCAAAAAATATTATAATAGAGAAACGAAATTAAACGAGTAAGATACGAATTGTTTAAAAATATTGATTGTTTTTTGATAGTTTTCTGAAAAAATGCATCTGTCTAAAGCAATCTGGAAAATCGTTGTGCAGTTTTTGAGTGGAAACTTATTTACACTATGATCTCTTTGTTTTCAGTTTTCCGAAAATATACTATAATAGAGAAGCAGACTTAAAACGAGTGAGATATGAATTTTTTAAGTTGGGCTGAAAAAATAACAAAAAAACGTTTTTTTTTTAAAATATCCGGATTGTGGTTGGAATCCTATTCAAGATCATTTTTATATGTATCCTCTTTAGGATCTTATTGGTCTTGTGTATTAGTTTTATCCTAATGTTCCTTAAACGGTTGCTTGCCTTTAATGAGAAATTCGTGACATGTTGTCACATTAAATGGATTAACCATATTTATTTTTGTTCCAATATCAGATGTGGCTAAAAAGGAACATGCTCAAATTACTCCAAGTGGGAGTTCTCAAGTAGAGCAAAAGGACGAGGTCAAACGCAATGCGCCGTAAGATGTGTTTCTGAGGGCGAGAAGTCTTACAGATTGGTGTCCCAAAAGAGACATAAAGTATGTTAAGGAATGAAAGGACTATTCGAAGAAAAAGAGAAAAAGATCTAAGAGACTTCAAGTCTTTGAAGATGGAACCCCTTAATTGTTAATAGGATTCCTCGAGATCTTTGTCAAAAAATTTGAAAAGCTTAATGAAAGTGAAATTCAAGTTTCAGACAGAGAAGGGTATTATGTTTTGCATCATTCCTTGCCAGAATACTAGAAGAATGAACTGAATGAAGTTAGAATAGAAATTGGGGATAGTGAAAAATTATGGAAGTATTATGCAAAAATAGGAGTTAAGTGGGTAAAACTTCACGTCCGGTGTATCCACATACTCCCTTTTTTTATCAAAATAATTATTTTTTATGAAACTTTGAAGTGAACATCTTCAATTATGCTTTGATATGAATTTTTTTGAGTTTTATTCTCTTTTATTTTGGATGATTGAATTATTATTCTATTGCACAATACTATATGGTGTTTAATAATAAGACATGCAAATCTGTGTGATTATAGTCTAAAATAAATTAGCATACACATTAAGAAGTTAATTTCAAATATTGGTTAAATATTTATTTCGTAAATGATGAATGAATGCTTAAGTATCTTTTTGGTTTTATATTTAAATATGAAACCTTTATGCGAATTGATTTACTTGAATGTGTATGTCACATGCATAATTATTAAAATTCTTGCCTAATTATATGTCAATAACAAACATGGCATGCTATAATAGGTCACATAGGGCAAGATTGAATGAAATAGTTAGCAAAAGAAGGGCATATTGGTTCTTTCACAAAAATTGAAATGTCAACTTATGAAAATTGTCTTGCTGAAAAGATTACGCGTAAACCATTTGAGATGCTAAGAGAGCTGCATTCCGACTTCAGTTAATATTTGTGGTCAAATGAATGTAAATGCAAGGTCTGTTGCTTCACACTTTATTAAAGCACTTGAGTGCTTTAAAAGATATATGAAAGAAGTTGAACCTCTGTACAAAATGTTGAATTTAGAAGATCAGATAATGTTGTCATACATACTTGATAATTCAAAGGATCAAGATATGATTTCTGGACCAAGTGGGAGTTATGAATCTCAACCTCTCTACGAAATGTTGAATTCAGAAGATCAGATAATGTTGTCAAACATACTTGATAATTCATTGAATCAAGAAATAATTCCTAGTCCAAGTGGAAATTATGAATCGCAAAATCCTATAGAGGAATCTAAACTTCAAATCTGTAAGAGTACAAGAAAAGGTGTACCTAAACGATCTTATGAAATTGAGGATGTTTTCTTGGTATCTCCTACAGAATCTGATGAACACAATTCTGTAACAAAGGTTTTATCAAGCCGTAAAAGGGATGAATGGTTAAAAGCGTTGAAAGAAGAATTGGAGTCTATGAAAACCAACAAAGTCTGGAATCTAGTTGACCTACCTAAGGAACGTTAAGCTATTGGGAATAAATGAAATCTTAAAGTCAAACGTAATTGGATTGGTCAAAGTGCGGTCGGGAGTTTGATGTATACTATGATGTGTACTCGCCCACACATTTGTTATGCCATGAGTCCAGTTAGCATATATCAATCCAATATTAGAAAAGATCACTAGATAGAAGTAAAGAGAATATTCTGATATCTGAAGAGAATTGCAGATCATACACACTGTTATAGTGGATCTGATTTATTTATAAAAGGTTATACAAATGTTGATTGGGTCGGTGATCGAGATGATTAAAAATCAACATCTGATTTTGCTTTCTTAAAAAATGGTGGTACTATTTCATGGAAAAGTAAGAAGCAAACTTGCACAACACTTTCAACCATGAAATCTGAATTTGTGGCATGTGTGTCTGCATTACAAAAAGTTATTTGATCAAAGAGATTCTTTGAACATTTGAATATTACAAAGAATTCTGAGGGTCCAATATTTCCACATTATGATAAGGGATCCTAAGTATCACAGAAGAATCAATGTCATTGACATCAAGTATAACTTTGTGAGAGGCGTAGTGGCAAGTGGAGAAATGACTTTACAATACATTCATACACGTGAAATGATAGTTGATTTTTTTAGGAAGGCCATCTCGAGAGACTTATTTGAAAAACATGTTAAGTCTCTAGGTTTACGTAGAATATGATGATATTTCAGTGTTGTAAACTGACTTGATTGCTATGATATTCTCTTTTATATAAAACTATTGAATTATGTTCAAATATAGTATGTATGTGATAATATATAAGGTATATAATATGTCGAACAAGTCTCGAGATTGACTCTCTCACACGAGCAATCGCCTCTTACGTCGGGAAACGTGAAGAGATGAATTTCACCACCATTTTATGACTTGTTTTATGATCCAGAAAAAAGCTTCTCCAAGAAATGAGCTCAAGGATCATTGAAGAGAGAAACTAGGGTTAAACATCTGGAGATGTTTAGACCAATGTTTGTACGATGTTGAATATTTAATAGAATGAGACACATACACCAATTTAAGGTGTAAGTCTAGTGATCAATGGGTCAATGTAAGAAAATTCCCTGCTTCTTCATTGTGTGAGATCTAGAAAAGTTAAATTAACTTTTAAATGAAATACCATTTGACCTTTTCCTATTTCTTGAAGTTTTAATCGGTATTGGTACTTTAGCATGTTACTAATAGCCATTAGTGATTCCTCAATGCAGTACATATCTAGGAAAGCAATTGATATGGAACAGATAGATTCGAGTAGAAAGTGAAGACGATTAAATGAAGAATTTAACTTGTGTCACGACCCAAAATCTAGCCGCGAGTGGCACCCACACTTATCCTACTATGTGAGCGAACCAACCAATCTAAAACTCCAACATATTGAACAAAAATACAAAGCGGAAGACTTAAAACTCATTATCCCCAAATCTGGAAGTCATCATCACAAGAACATCTATCCTCAAGTTACAAATCTAGAAGTATCTAAGAAGCTAAAATAAATAAAAGGCTAGTCCATGCCGGAAGTTCAAGGCATCAAGACATTGAAGAGAAGATCCAGTCCAAGCTAGAAGCATTAGCTCACCCTGAAATCCGGTGTAGTGACGACTGGCTAGAAGTGCTGCTGAGTTGAAGACGACGGTACGTTTGCTGCATTCCCCAAATAACAAAGAAAGAAACAACAAGTAGGGGGTCAGTACAAACACAAGTACTGAGTAGGTATCATCGGCCAACTCAAAATAGAAAACAGTATATATCAGTTCATATCATAAATCAACTACAATACTCAACATGTAGTAACAAGTACTATAATCATCAATAAGTACTACCAAGTTCATCCATGAGGACTCAAGCCTCAATACCACACTCATTTGGGAATTAGGTTCATTACATTGAGTATATAAACATCTCTCAAGATTTATTATCTTTCTTCCTCTTGTGTCGGTACGTGACACTCCGATCCCCTACTACTATGTGTCGGAACGTGACACTCCGATCCCCTAATTCTACGTGTCGGTTCGTGACACCCGATCCCCTAATACTATGTGTCGGAACGTGACACTCCGATCCCCTAATTCTATGTGTCGTGACACTCCGATCCCCTAATTCTAACGTGACACTCCGATCCCCTAATTCTACGTGTCGGTTCGTGACACCCGATAATACTATGTGTCGGAACGTGACACTCCGATCCCCTAATTCTATGTGTCGGTTCGTGACACCCGACCCACTAATACTATGTGTCGGAACGTGACACTCCGATCCCCTAATTCTATGTGTCGGAACGTGACACTCCGATCCCCTAATTCTATGTGTCGGTTCGTGACACCC